>PVIR01008694.1:0-55899 GCA_004026965.1 Petromus typicus
ATTGAAACCTCTTATTCATTATTGGTTTATTCTGACCTTTTTATTTTATCATGATTTAGTTTTGTTAGGCTGTATGTTTGTAGCAACTTATTTCCACTAGGTTGTTTGATTTGTTAGCATATAATTTATAACTGCTATACCTCCCTGGTGAATTGGCCTACCTGCTGCCATATAACGTCTTTCTCTTGTGACAATTTTTGACCTGCAGTCCATCTTTTCTGACTAAGTATAGCTACATCTGTTCACTTTTGGTTACTGTTTACTTGAAATGACTTTTGTTATGCTTTCACTTTCAGTCTATGTGAGTCCTTAGATCTAACATGAATCTCTTTTTTAAAAAAATAAAGTGAATCTTAAAGAATACATAAAAATTAAATGAATTTCTAATAAACAGTGTTAGGACAGTATTGGATCCACCCATTTTTCATCTAGTCAGCAACTATCTTCTGATCACAAATCTTAATCAATTTACATCTAATGTAATTACTAAGAGGGGAAGACTTAGTGTTGTCATTTTGTTAACTCTTTAATGTGTCATATCATTATTTTGTTCCTTTTCCTTCCCCATCTTTCTCTGTATGTTGTTGGTTTTCTTTACAGAGACATGCTTTGGCTTCTTTCTCATTTTGCATATCTTTTACAGGTATTTTCTTTCTGGTTGTCATAAGGATTGCACAAAACATTCTGTAACTACCGATTTGTAACTGGTAACTACTTGACTTCATTCTCATACAGGGCTCCATTCCTTTATATTCCCCTTCCAATGTTGCCATCCATATCAAAAATTAAATATTCTTGGGCCGGGGATATAGCTCAGTGGTTCCAGCGCCTGTCTTGCAAGCGCAAGGACCCGGGTTCAATCCCGGTAACCACATAACAATACTGGGTGTGGAGACTCACCCCAGCGGCAATCAATACCACATAATAGTGCCGGGCGTGGTGGCTCACGCCTGTAATCCCAGCACTTGGGAGGCAGAGGCAGGAGGATTGTGATGTGAGTTTGAGGCTGAGCTCAGGGCCAGCCTGAACCACAAAGCGAGACCCTGTCTCAAAAAACCTTAAAAAAAAAAAAATTAAATATTCTTATGTATTTTGTATCCATTAACATAATTTTACAGTTTCAGCTTTTTAATGCTTTTAGCTTTTAAATTCTATGCCACAAGTAAAAATTATTTTCATGCCACCACTACAATATTACAATATTTTGTCTATATATTTACCCTTATCAGAAAGGTCTGTATTTTCACATACTTTTATGTTGCTCTGTAAGTTATTTAAAAGGAAAATATTTACATTTTTGTTCAATTTTTGCAGGAATCAGCATCCTAGTACTTCAGTAACCTCATAATGTTTTATTGTTGTCATCTTTACTCACCTAATCTTTTCCTTTAAGATGAACCATTTTTCAAAGTGTTTCCAGTTTTTTGCTGGATTTTTTTTCTAGCACTTCAGTACATAAAAACCTAGTCTCTGAACTTAACAAAAACAAATTTGAACCTTGATGTATTAAAAAAGGCCTAATGGATAAGGGTCTCACATAAGTTTTATTCTCAGCACATGGCTCTTTTTGATCACACAGCCAGAACCCTGTTGAAATATGATAACTTTAAACATCCATTAATAGGAAGCACTGGCTAGACTATGTCTAGATGGTCCCTCCCCATGGCATGTCATATTTCAGTAAGCAGAGGGCCTGGATTTCTGTCATTGTTTCCTAGAAAGATCCCAAACTGGATAGTCCTTTGTCTAATGCACATTGTACAACTGAAATGGGAAACCCAACTTTCTCAGGGCTGAAAACAATTACATCATGCAGATGGGGAGATAGTTTGAGTAGTTTTTTGTTTTTATTTTGCTTGATTTGTGAGACAGGATCTCATATGCAGTTCAGGCTGGCCTTGAGCTCACTTTGTGGGGCCTTAAACTTGAGGCAATTTTCTTGCCTCAGCCTCTGAGTAGTGGGATTACAGGCCAGCACCCCCTCACCTGGCTTGAGTGGGGTTTTTTAGTTTATTTCAGACTACAAAGTTATACATTAATATAAAGATTTGAAGTTGGAAATATATTGGAATGTTTTCTAAAAGGAGTTATTAGGTCCTCTTAACATATCTTCATGGTCTTCAGTCTGCTAACAGGAGCATCTCTTCCCTGCTTAACATTCAAGCCCCAGGTGAAGTTTTAGGTACTTTTTACTGTGAACTAACTGCTCTTAATAGCCTCTGCATTTGTCATTTGGTTTATTGTTGAAATTATGGGGCAGTTTTTGCTAATAATTATCTACATTCTGAACTTAGAATTCAGCATTTTTACAACATACTATTAAGATTATATAGTTAACTACAAAGATAATTGTGTGCCCTGTATTGCAGAGTTGCTTTACCTAGGTAATTACAAGTGCAATAAATAAATATGGATCTAGAATAAAAACAACTTCTCCCCTCCTGTTCCTCTTCTTCTTCTCCTCCCCTTTCTCCATCTTCCCTCCCTGTTTCCCCCTTTAACTTCCCCCACCCTTTCTTCCTTCCCCACTTTCTCCTTTTCAGAGGGGTCTGGTTATGTTGCGCAACCTGTCTTGAACTTCCAGGTTCACATGATCTGATTGCTTCAGTCTCCATAGTGCTGAGACACAAAAGAACGGAAATCGAATGCAGCAAACTGTAGGAATTAGGATATACAGGCTCCCCGAGTGGGAGCTTGCTTTCCTGCCTTACCTTTTCACCGAAGTTTATTCCCTTCTCCTTATCCAACCCCTGATCTCTCCCACACAAAAGGAGGACCTCAAGTACTCTCCTTATTGCCCCCAAGAATGCAAGCTCTTTATTCTTTGACCTTATCACACTTTGTACTCCTCTCTGGTTATCTAAGTACATCTGATCCTTAGCCCTCACTGCTAGGCTGGAAGTTTTAAATTTAATAATAAACCACCCATGTTTTAGGGTGTGTCTCAATGTTGACCTGCTACACATTTTTAAACATGTGTTCCTGGATAAAATTATATCACTATCTTCTTTCCTTTAAATTGCATCGCATTTGAGTAGGTCTTCCTGAAGCTATTTCCCTATAAACTTCAAGGGATAATGGTTAGTGTCTATGGTGGAAAAATATGTCTTGTCTAATGAGGGCACATGTCACAGAATACTTTGTACTTAAGAAAAAGCCTTTGAAACAGAGGACTGTAATTTGGGGTGTTATGAAATATGGAGAGAAAAAATGGGGTGCCAGTGTGATCCTGCTGCAGATCTGAATGTCAAGCCTTTGCCTTGTCCTCTTAGTTTTAGTAGTGACTCATATATTTTTAAAAACTTATTATTATATAAATGAATATCAAAACAAAGTTGTGAAAACACTTCACTGTGCTCCAGAATGTGTCTTCGGTGGTTGGCCATAACAGACATAAACATTAAGAGCTGAAAACTGTATAGCATCCTCCGCTGGTAGGGCATATTCTCTCTCTCTCTCTCTCTCTCTCTCTCTCTCTCTTTCTCTTCCTCCCTCTCTCTCTCTCTCTCCCTCTCACACACATACACATGCACACACACAAACATTTGACCTCAGAGAACACACAGGAGGGCGTGAAGTCCCTGCTTGTCCCCACAGAGCCAGCCAGGATTCCATGCTGTGGCAGTGGGAACCGGAATCTCCTTGCCTTCATGGTAGGAGTGGGCAGTGCCACCCAGTCTCCCTGGCAATTCCCAAGATGGGGTTGGCACAGGCTCTCCAGGGCTTTCTGGTCAGGGCTTTTGCTGCCTCCAAATAAACTCACCATCAGCTCAGTTGCTCTACAGTTGCTAATTTCATCCGTGTCTGTTAGGAGAAGTTATTCACTGAGTACTGCTATGTTCGATACAATAATAATAATTACAACTTCTGGGGTACTTCTGGTGTACATGTGTGGACTGTAGGAAAAATCACAACAACTGCAGGTATTGTGGTTATACTCCAGGTGAGCAAAGACAGATTGCTTAGGAACCTTGTTCAGGTATACACAAGTGGAAAGTGGTAACACATCTGTCTCTAAAACCACTGATTGTAGACAAGGACTTTGGTGTTCATAATACACAAGCATGTTGTACACAGCTACCCCTAAAACCTGGTGCTTTGGGTTCACTCTGTTGCATTCCTAACCCTCGGTACCTCAGAATAGAACCTGGTTTGGAAATAGGGTGATAGTCAATGTAATTAGGGTAGGTGATGTCACATGGGAGAAGGGAGGGCCCTTAATTTGTTAGGCTGGTATCCTTACAAGAAGAGACAAAGGGGGAAATGATAGTGTGGCCACAGAGGTAGGGAGTAGAGAGATGCTGCCCCAGGCCAAGGATTACCTGGGGCCACCAGAAGCTGGAGAGACAAAGGGTTCTTCACTAAGGTTTTGGAGAAAGTGGGTTGTACCGAGAGAGCACATTCTTGCTGTGACCCATCCAGGTCGTGGTACTATTACAACAGTCCCAGTAAACTGGTAGAGCAGGCAAGAGGTGGGGTGGTATTTTTATTGTTTTGTTCTTTGTTTGTTGGTTTGTTTATTGTAGTACAGAGGTTTAACGCCAGCGCCTGCAGCAGAGCTGTGGTCTCTGTAAGGAAGCTCTTTGTAAATTTTTTACTTTGAGACAGGATCTCTCTAAATTACTTAGTTACTCAGGCTGGGCTTGAACTTATGACCCTCTTGCCTCAGCTTCCCAGTATGCTAGGATTACATGGTATGGAACATGTTAAGAAAGGTACATGGCCAGTGTTATAGGAGCGAGGAGAAGGGAAGGCTGGAAAAACCTGGCAAAGCTAAAAGAAGTTTTGTACTCTTAGCACTCAGTTTAATAGGTGGTGGGATTCCAGAAGTGAAGAGGCCAGGGTATAGGGGCTGGAGAGAGGACCTGGCAAAAGTTCACATGAACGTGAGGCAGCAGATGAGTCCACCAAAACCTGGGAAAGACAAGCAGCTTGTATCACTGAGACAGAGGTCTGAGCAACAGAGGGGCTTCGCTGGGCCATTAAGGTCATAAGCTCCACACGCTGTGCTCTGGATGGGATTCAGGAGCCAGTGGGCAGTGGTTAAGCCATCTGCTCCTCAGTGTTGCCATGCCCTCAAAGGCCAAGCTGTCTCCCCTGGGCTCTGTTTGCCACTTTCCATCTGTGTCTCTCCCTGTGCTGATGACTGCAGCTGCCTGGTCCAGGGGAAGGACCATCCACTCACTGTGCCAGAACTCTCCTGGGGCCTACATTCCTTCCCTGGCCCAGAAGGTCTGGGTCCTTGGGACTTCCCTGAGTCTGCCTAGCTCCCTGGCACACACATCCAGCCCAAAGGTCCTCCTTGGCTGAGCTCAGACTCCAGCATCGGTTGCTATGAACTTTGCACACCACCGTGGCCTCCCCTTGCCTTCCTTGCAGAGTGCACAGCTTTACTGGCTGTGGACAGGCCAGCTGCAGGTCCCAGCCCTTCATCACCACTGCACCTGCCACCTGCCCCCTGGGCTGCCCAAGTCAGAGCTGTCCTGAGCTATCCTACTGAAGACCTGGAAGCCCAGGCAGCTGAGTCAGTGCTCAGTAAGTCATGCAAAAGCGCAACCTGATGCAGTGAGGTACTTAATGAACACCTGTTGCTGGATGAATGGCTAAAGGGGTGGTGTGTGAAGATTGATGTAACTGTCCAGGCAGAGGATCTCAGCATCTCAACATAACCTGACCCCATTTCAGATGAGGACAGGGGTGCAATGGGACCTGGGGTGGGGTGGTTCTATAATGTTGATGAGAGGGTGAGGACTTTGCCATTGACAGTGGAGGATCAACCCTGACTTCCTGGCATGTAACCATCTGCCTTCAGTAAATTGCTAACCTCTGACCCATGGCAAAGAGGTGTCAATAGCTACCTCTCAGAGTGATTTGGGAAGTAAATGTGAAACAGATAACTTTTAAGCTCCTGGTGATCTGTAATCTGGGAATGAGTGAACAGGTGGTAGGACCCTCACCCTAAATTACAATTCCTGGAAGAAAGAATGAAAAAAGCAAAGATTAGGTCCTCAAACACCCTAGTCATCTCGGGAGAAGAGTAACCAGGCAAGTAACCAATCAAGGGAAAGAAACAAGGCTCTGATAATGAAGACCGTCTTGCATAAAACCAACACTTAATAAATAAGTAGGAATGAAGACAGCACAATTGAGAAAACAATGAGCGGTGACGTCCATGACCAGATAGAGGATACAGTGTGAGAACAAGAAGCGTGAAGCCAAAGCTGGACCGCCCTGCATGTCTCAGTGCTAAGGATGGAAAATAGTAGTTGGGTGTGGCTGGAAAAGAGGACTTAGGGGAGCCAGACATCAGCAGTGGTGCCATGCTTGCCTCAGAAGCACAAGATCCTGAGTTCAATCCCTGGCACTGGTGGAGGGTTCAGTCAGTGATTGGACCAGAGGGCATGAGCGAGAAGGAGGGGAAAGGAGTAGAGAATGATTCCAAAGTCTGTAACCTGTATAAGTGTCGAGCAAGCACTGAGAGCCTTGAGGAAGGAGGGACCCAATCTGGCAGCGCCTCGGAATGGGAACAAGGTTCTTGTCCAACTCCATGAGTGACTGCAGGTGTGAAGAATGCCAAGCAACACTGCTCGGCCACATGACGGGAAGGTAAGGCCTTATTGCTGGCCGGGTTCCAAGCCCCCAAGCCGCCCATGAAGGCCCTTCTCAGAGGGCATGGCAGGCTATGAGCCTTCTGCAGATCTGTAACCCCGTACTGTGGGGGGCTGATACAAAAGGATTACAAGCTTGAGCCTAGCTAGACAGCTTCCCAACTTAGCAAGCTCTTGTCTTGGAAATTAAAAGAAAGGGCTGGAGATATAGCTCAATAAGAAGGCCCTGGGTTCCGTCTCTAGTATCAGCCAGGTATGTGGATGCACACCTGTAATCCCAGCACTTAGGAGGCTGAATCAGGGAGACTGCCATGAGTTTGAGACCAGCCTGGGCTAGATAGTGAATTCAAGGCCAGAACTACGTAGCAAGATCTCGTCTTAAAAAAAAAAAAATTCCCACCACCAAAATAAAAAAATCCAACAAGAAAGCAGAAAGTTCATGACTATGATAACTGAGTAGTTGTCTAAAAATGAAACACCACTCTAATCTACAACAGAAACTTATAATTTTTAAAGAATACTTTAGAGATCAGCCATAAAATAAGAGGCAGAAGTCAAGACAAAATGAGGAGCCAGTTTCTCCCGGAAGTGTCTTAACAGAAGTCTTCATGAGATTCACTAGATCATCACGAGTTCTCACGAAGATCCATGTTGAAAAGAGAAACAATGAGGGGGGCATTTTTTCCCTATCAAATATTAAGATCTACCTAGTACAAAGCCATCATGCAATAAGATGCAAGAACACAGAGACCAGTGGGGTAGAACAAAGAACTGGCAGGCAGGCTCAGGCGCCTGGATGTACTTAGTATACCACAAGGGCAGCACAGCACATGGGCAAAGGATGAGCAACCAAGAAAATGGAGCTGGAAAACTGGTTCTCTGTATGAGAAAAGTACAAGCACACCACCACTTAATTTTATATGAGGATGAACTCTGTTTCCGGGGGAAATGGACTTTACTCCACAATGCGGCAAATGAAACTAAAAAGAAGGAAAATGTCTTCCAGAAATAGGGGAGACAAAATACTTTTATGCTGAATGTTACTCTATGATTTATTCAGGGTAAGTTTCTAGAACTAGAACTGACAGATCTAATGGCATTGGCATTTTAAGATTTTGATGTGCATTATCATATTACTTTCCAGAGGTATATTACCAATTTGAAATCTGAGACTTTTTTTTTTTGAGACAAGATCTTGCTTTTGTAGTTCAGGCTGGCCCTGAGCTCACTGTGTAGCTCAGGCTAACCTCAAACTCAAAGCAATTGTCCCGCCTCTGCCTCCTAAGTGCTAGGATTATAGGCATGAACCACAATACTACAGAAACTGATGAGGTTGATTATGAAGAACACCATGGATAAAATTAACACAACTGACAGGATATTTGCAATGTCTAAAACTGAGGATTCTTTTTTCTTAGGTTTTTTGAGATAGGGTTTCTCTTTGTAGTTCAGGCTGGCCCTGAGCTCAGCTTCTAACTCATATCACAGCAATCAACCTGCCTCTGCCTCCCGAGTGCTGGCATTACAGGCATGAGCCACCACGCCTGACACTGATATGTGGTACTAGTTGCTGCTGGGCGTGAGTCTCCACACCCAGTACTGTATGTGATTACCTGGGATCGAACCCGGGTCCTTGAGCTTGCAAGACAGGCGCCAGAACCACTGAGCTAAATCCCCGGCCCTAAAACTGAGGATTCTTAACTAGAAAACATATGAAATTCCTGTAAATCAACAAGAAAACTCCTATGGAGAAGCAAGCAAGCATCTGAACCATTTACAAATAAGGAAATCCCAAAGGCCAACAAATACAGTAGAGATGCCCAAGCATGTTAGTAACTAGAGGAACACCTCTAGTTACTAGAGTGAAACAACAGTGAGCTACTCTGCAGTGGTCATCGGCCACAGAATAAGAAACATAACCAAGGGGGGAGGCAGAGACCGGACACCAACCCCTTGGGGGGGACACGCCTTTATCTGAGCCTTTATCAGTGCTCAGAGCTATACCTGTGCTCAGAGCTCTTTACCAGGCACAGTGTTGGTCTACACCCCTTGTCCTCATGTGATTATTAAGTGTCCCCTTTCATTTTCTAAATTATCGTTGTCTGAATAATATGTTATATGGCTGCCTTCTGATGATTCAATTTCACTTGTGGTTTCACGTCCCAGTGAAATTTGCAGGGCCAGGGAGGCCTAGGCAGGTGGTTTTGATGTTGGTGGTGTGGGGAATGAAAAGATAACTCGAATGTCATCCTGGGAGGGTGACAGGTGAGAGAGGCACAGTGTACAGGTGGGAAAAGTAACAAATATGATGAACACGGCAATAGGCATGGAAGCAGTATTGAGTCAGGGCCAGGAAAAGCAAAAGGAGATAAATAACAACTTCATATCATTTATATAAATCAAAAGCATGCACATGAAAAACTATACACTTAGCAGAAAATATCTATAAACAAAAGTATGTATTAAACATATTTGGATGATGAGAAAAGAGGAACAAAAAGAGATGATTACAACACAAAGAGCTAGGTTTAATTTGAGTAGGTAGTGGACGCATACAGAAAATGTCTCTACGGATAGATATTGAGCTGAGAGCCAGTGCTGTGTCTTCATTGTTACTATTTGCTGAGATCTTAGTGCTATGCAGAGACCTCAGTGAAAAAAATACTGGTTCATCCAACCACAATGATAGAATAAAAATGTTGATTAAGCCCTGCTGTGTCAGACATTCAGGCAGATCACAAGGAATAAAGATAGAAGTCTGCATGGAGCCATAATCAAGTTCCTGCCTTAGATTAAAATATTTATCAGTAAAAAGTCTCTGAAGTAACTAACCAAAACCAGAAATATTTGAACCAAGTAAATCTAGTCTCAAATGGTACAATATTTGGAGAGAATGGAGTCCAATTCATTATTTAGGAGATTTGGTTTCTGAATAGTATTTTTATTTATTTTTTGTTTGTTTGTTTTGAGACAGGGTCTTGCTTTGTAGATCTGGCTGGCTTTCAGCCCACTACATAACTCAGGCTGGCCTCGAACTTATGGTGATCTTCCTGTCTCAGCCTCCTTACTGCTGAGATTACAGGCATGCACCACCATGCCTGGCTCCCGAGTAATATATCAAGAGGGAGAAGAGTTACTGAAGATGCATATTCCCAATATTTTAAAAAGGAGTACAGAAAACATAGGGCAATGGTACTGGGAGGCAGTAGGAGGTGAATTTGGACAGTGATCAGAGACTAGAGTCATGGCGATTGCAGTTATCAGAAGCATCTAAATTAAAAAGGCTCACGGGTGGAGAGGATCTTGGCATCTGTGAGAAGTTTCTGTTTGTTCCAGGATGTATCAGGAGGTGCACGGTCCTGATAGAGGCCCTGAATGTTACTGTCACTCCTTTGGTCGGTCGTGCGGAAGGACCAGGCCTAGAGAGGGCTCGTTACAGTCTGAAAGAGCCCAATAAATAACGCTTCTCTGCCTTGCCCCAGTTCTGAGACAAGGAAGACAAACCCCCATGTCTCATCGCTGTTAAGGCCACCACTGGAGGATCCAGCCAAGAGCTGTGGACAGGGCAGGCTAGGGTCAGTGACAAAATGAAAGAAGTGCTCTGCCTCAAGCCCCAAGTTATGTAGGGCTGCAGAGGCAGAGCAGCGGAGAAAGAGCCGAGCCTACTGCACTTGAGACCAAGGCGGTCCTTCCTGCTGAGTCGGGCTGGGCCTGGTTGTCGCCGTCAGAGCCCTACCCCCACCCCCGGGGTGGGAGGAGAAACGCAGGGCCTTCCACAAGAAGAGCTGTCTCGGGTTAGGGTAGTGCTCAGTTCTAGAGCACTAAACCAGGCCTTGCTCCAAAAGGAAAGGCACAGCAGTAGAGCTGGAGAAAATCAACCACACCAGAGCTTCAGCAGATCCTAAGACCCAGTTTGTCAACATTCCTATGGGCTTCCCCTCTACCAGCCAGTCAGCACTTGCCCCAGAGCCTGAGACCAGACAATGACTTCCCTCAAACTCCACTCTAAGACACTAAAGACCTAGTTTTCTTTTTTTTTTTTTTTGTACCTGGGATCACACTCAGGACCTTGCACTTTCGAGGAAGGCACTGGAACCACAGAGCTAAATCCCCACCCCTACAAAATAGCTCTCGATTGGAGTGAGCTGCTGTATTTGTTCTTAAGAAAATTTTTCAAAAAGGGGGAAAAAAACCCCACTTATTATAAATAAAGTTTTATTGGAACAAAAAAAAAGATTTTTTTTCAAAACAGGAGTTGTGGCACACACCTGTAATCCCAGCACTCAGGAGGCTGAGGCAGAAGGATTGTCCTGAGTTTGAGGCCATACTGGGCTACATAGTTTCCAAGCCAGGCTGAACTGAAATAAAAAATTAGACCCTGGGCCAGGGATTTAGCTCAGTGGCTCGGGCACCTATCTTACAAGCAGACAGGCCTGGTAACCACATACGACAATGCTGGGTGTGGAGACTCATGCCCACCAACAATCAATACTACATACCACAGTGCCGGGTGTGGTGGTTCATGCCTGTAATCCCAGCAACTGGGAAGCAGAGGCAGAAGGACTGATGTGAGTTTGAAGCTCTCCTGGGTTACATAGTAAGCTCAGGGTCAACTGAACTACAAGCGAGATCCTGTCTAAAAAAAAAAAAAGTGAGACCCCCATCTAAAACATATGATTCATGCAATTTGAATATAATTTAATATATCTCATAATATATATTTAAAATGTATAGAGCAGAAGAGATAGGGAGAGAGACAGTTTGCAAATGGGAAGGAGACCAAGAAATAGTAGAAAGGAGGGAATGAGGAAGTAAAAAGAATTAAGATGTGTTATGTATGTGGACCAACTCCTTACAATGAAAGTACTCACTATATACTGCATACACATACTAATACAAAATTTTTAAATGTAAGTATATTTTCAAAATGAAAGCAAGTCTCAAGAAATGCACATAGAAGTCCTGGTTTGCTGCAGGGAGAGAACGTGTTGTAAAATGCTCAGATGTGCCTGGGGCAGGAGCCAGCCAATGGAGCGGCGGTGCTCTGTCCGCAACAGCGAGGTGCTCTTGGTAGTCATACAACTTAGTCTTGGAGAGGTTCTGCGGCCCGGTGATGAGGCAGATGCGACTGGCTGCTCAGAGGAGCTTACGGGGCCTGGCCCAGCCAGAAGCAGAGCACAGCTCTGCAGAAGGCTGGAAGCCTTTTTTTTTTTTTTTCATGTTCAGTGCTAGAGGAAAGGAAACAAAAGAGGATTGGGGCACATGGCACAAAACAAGCCTGCCAGAGAGGAAGGGCCCTGGCCAGCCATGTTGGGGTACGTATTCCACACGCCAAGGGAAACCCTTCAGTTGAAAGTCTTAAATTACCCACAGTGACAATTTTCAAAACAGAAAGGGCAACCACAAGGCCTGCCTCTGTGCATGCAGAGAACGGAGAGGGCTTGTGGATGGGCCGTAGCCAGCCTGTATGTGCTCTGCTACCACCCCACCACCCTCTCCTTCTCCCCTAGGCAAGGAGGAGCGGTCCCAGTGTCACTTGGGACCCTCAGGGGTGCCCCGAGTCACAGTGGAGCAGCGACTCTGGAGCCCAGCTGGGCATTATAAATCACCCGGCTGAATTCAAGCCACACAAAAGATACTACAGCAGGTCTACAGCAGAGGTACCGCAGAGGTTGTACACACACCTGGCCTGTGCACATGTTGCATGTGCCTTGCAGAAGGTTCTGGAAGTGTTTCTAAACTCGTTACCAGCACTTATTTATTTTATTCTTACTTGTGTGTTTTTGAGACAGGGTCTCCTATGTAGTTCAGGCTGCACCTGTACTGTCTACGTGCCCCAGACAGGTCGTGGCCTCTCGTGGTGATCCTCTTGCCATGGCATCTCAAGTGCTGGGATTACAGGGACGTGCCATGCGCCACTGTGCCCAGCTAATCACCAACATTTACGAAGAGGGAGATTTCACATAAAAACCATAGCCCCACAGTTTTCTTGGAAACTGCCTGTGGCAGGACAGGGTCCACAGTCCCACCCTCTCCTCCTCCTCTCTCTGCAGCTCCCAAGGCTCCGGCTGGCTCCTTCCCCTCCACTGCCGAGGTGAGCACCCCTTTCTCTTGGTGGGCTGGGGTCAGAAGTCGTTGCTAACACTACGGTACAGGGGGAGTTGGGTCCAATCCCAGCTTTAATAGTTGCCTTAGAACTTTGGACAGCATCGGTGCTTTCTTGAATAATAGTCTTGGGGTCACCTGGGGACCCAGCTGGGAGGAGTTGGCTTTGAATTACAAATCAACCACAGGCCCACACTAATTTGAGGGAAAGTTTGGTAAACCTCACACAGCCAAAGCTAACTTTCAAGGAAGTATAAACTTCAGGGGCTTTCTTGGCCTGGGATCCCCTGGGCCCAATGAGTGGTAGCAACTCAAGGAATAAGTGTGTGAGGAATAACGTGTGTGATCCCTGCTTCAGTGAGGATGAAGCACTGCCCAAGGAGTTGTGAGGATATTATAAGGATGCATTCGTGCTGGAGTGAGTCCTTTTGATTCTCAGTACGATCCAACTTATTCACCTAACATCACATGCTACTGAGATTTTCTTGATCTCATTATCAAAAGGATTTTTTGTTTGCTTGTTTTATTGAGACAGGATCTTACTATAAAGTTCAAGCTGGGCTTGGGCTGAGAATTTAGCTCAGTGGTTCCAGCATCTGCCTTGCAAACGCTAAGGGCTGGAGTTCAATTCTCCGGTGCTGGACGTGGTGCCTCACCCCTGTAACCCCAGCACAGAGGCAGGATTGCCATCAGGTCAAGGCTAGCTTGGGCTACATAGTGAGTTGAGGGCCAGCCTGAACTATGAAGTAAGACCTTGTCTCAAAAAAAAAAAAAAAAAGTTCAGGCTAGACTTGAACTCATAATGTGGCCCAGACTGGCCTCAAATTTTTATAGTGATTCTCCTGCCTCAGTCTCCCAAGTGCTGGGATTATAAGTGTGTGCCACCATGCCCAGAAAAATGATTTTTTTAACTAGAAAAAAAAATTTATGAAAATAAAGGAGAGATGGCCAGAAACCAAGAGATAAACTTTTTGAGATGAGGAGATTTGCAGAAGAGGTGATAGAGGAGGAGTAATGGGCTTGAAAATAATCAACATGTATAAAATGCATTGACTAACTGCCTGAAACAAACCTCATTATTGTGTAAAACTAACATGCACTAATAAAAAGTAAAGTATTTTTTTTAAAGATAGTAAATACTAATCCTTCAAATTCACATGCCAAGCTGGGTACTGTATTTCACAAAAGTGGATTCTTTCCCATATAAAATATTACTAATTGCATTTGTAAGACACAGCATCTGCAATATAGTGACCATTCTAGAGAGGTTAGGCCAGTTTTCTTTTCCAAAAAAATCTGAAGATATTCGGGCAGGGCTGTGGGGGAAAGAAATCCTTCTCCACCGTTGGTGGGACTGTAGACTGCTGCAACCAGTGTGGTGATTCCTCAAAAAACTAGAATCACTGGTCCCATCTGACCCTGCTATTTCCCTGCTTTAATTCATAAAAGAATTAAAAGCTTCATACCACAGCACCATATTTCCACCTGTGTTTATAGCACCATAGTTTGTGATAGCCAAATCTTGGAAACAGCCCAAATGCTAACGAGACTGGCTAAAGAAGATTTTTTAAAAAATAAAATGGAGTATTACTCAGCCATAATGAATAATAAATTAGAGACATTAATACTTAAATGGACGTATCTTGAAGCCATACTCGTAAGTGAAATAAATAGGACACAGATTTATAAATATCATATTGTTTCTCTAGAGTGAAGACCTAAAGATGTAAATAGATCCAAAATGTCTAATAGATACTGTGAAATAGGAAGACAACATTCAAAGGGAAAGGGGGACTGGGCTGGGGTGGGGGTAGAGAACAGGGGACACAAACAAGAGAAAGAAAAGATTTCATGATAAAACAAAAAAAGGAAACAGTTTGTGTATATGGGAGGGGAGTTGTAGGGAGGACAGGGGAATGAGAAACGAGAATCAAGATACATCATGTACAAGTATAAATTCTCAATAAGAAATGTGATCACAATGTAACAATAAATTCAGTAAAGGAAAAATAGCAGGACTGAAGATAGCTGTAGGCACACCTGTACTCCCAGATTTTCAGAGTCTGGGACAGGAGGATCACTGTGTGTTGAAGGCCAGGCTGGGACACACAGTATGTTTAAGATTAGCCTGAATTACATAGCAAGACCCTGTCTCAAAAAAACAACCTAAAATCAATATCGGACATCTGAAGACAACAGGTCTTTGTTAAACCTAGATGGTGGATGCATGGTTTTCTATTGAATCACTTCTAGCAGACTTAAATATTTCATAATTTGAAAAAGTTACAAAATCAGATGTTGCCTGATACCAGAGGGCAGATACGCCACTTTTCCGGAGGACAGCATTGCTCTGAGCAGCCGCAACCACTCAGGTCTGCGTGGAGGGCCCAGACGCCTGCGCAGTGTGTGTGACACCCGCCCCGGGGTGTGCGCAGTGCTGCTGTCTGCTCTGTGTCACTTTTCCTGCTGCTGATACCAAGCGGCACCTCTTCATGGTGCCAGTACATCTGCAGGCACCTCACACACCCCTCTGATACCTCTGAGTCCCATGAAGGCAGTTTTATCCCACTTGTCAGAACCACCACGAGAACTGAAATGAGTAAACTCTAAGGGAAACCTAAGAGATTCTAAATACGTACGTGAGTTATTTTTTTCAACATCTGATTTAGTTTGTTTGTTTTCGTTTTGTCTTGCTGCTCTAGGACTCCGGGTTTCCAAATGAAAGACTTCCAGGTAAAGTGGTCCATGGCTACGAAGCCAGCAGACAGCAGGAAGGTATACCAGAAAGAACTAGTCATAGTACCCCACTTGGGTATTGACCAGTAGCGTCTGTTCACTCGCTTGCTCCAGGAATGTTCCCTGAACACTCGCCAGCACCGGGCACTGTTGTAGCTGCTGAGGGCCAGCAGTGAAGACACGGCCCTGGGTGGGGGCGGGGCAAATGAGTAGGACAGCGGCAGGGATGTGGGTGCAACGTCAGTGAAGGTGAGGGGCAGGGAGCACACTGGGGTGGGATGCCATTTCAGGTGGGCAATTCTGAACTGCTCTGGGAGGCCAGCCAGACAGAGTGGACACATGCCTGCCAAGCTGAGGGCACGTCAGGGCACTAGGCCCCTAAGGGCAGGAAAGGGGCTGACACAGCCACAGAATTAAAATGCAGGTGGCAGCAGGAATAGGGGGAGCTATCTGGGGATAGAGACAGACAGGAGGTCCAGCTGGGAAGAAGTGGTACACAGGGCCAAGGGCAGCCGGAATTTTATCCCAAACTCCAGCAGCAGAAGACCTGTCCTACTATGTTCTGGAAATGGGAGTGTGAGGTCTCCGGGGTGGGATGTACAGGGGTAGATTAGGGCCGTGCAGAAGACAGCAATTAAGGTTCCCTGCTAGGTAGCCACATGGCACACTGTGAGGCCGTGCGCTGGGAGGTGGGGTCAGGAGCACTGGGGAGACCAAGTTCACGGAGAAGACCTGGAGGTGGAGTGGACACAGATAAGGCTGGCGCTGAGCTGGGCAGCCAGAGGCTGTGAAGGAGGAACAGGAGGACAGCTCATGGAAGGCCTAGGGACAGATCACGCTGGGGGAATGCCTGGGAGATAGGAAAGACGAGGCAGAAGGGTCTGGCCCCTGATGAGCGAGACGGAGGAAATGGTAATCTCCACCAGACAGGTTTGGGTGGAGGAATGAGAATACCTGATTGTGATGGGCTCCTTCCTCTGTAAAACGGGAGATTCCCAATGGATAAGAGTAAAGACTCTTTCCACACTTGGTTATATTTCATGCTTTAAAACAAAAATTTTTCCCAAAAAGGTTAAAATGATAAAGAGATAAGAAAAAATCAGAGTATAGCAAATTAGGCTATTTGGGTTAGCCAAGGAAACAGTTAAAATAGAACAACTAGTAGCCAGAAAGATTGTTGGCAGACCAAGTTATCTATAATATACTATCAAAATAAAGCCAAAAGCCATGGGTGGTGCATGTCTGTGACTACTGCTGGGGGGGGGGGGAGTCATCAAGAAATTCTCCCTAGCTAACTGTCCTGTAAAATTCCTTAATGATTATCCCGACACAATGCACACTCAGACACAGCCGAGTGGCACCTGCCAGGCTGTCTGAGTCCTTGGCTGTTTATGAACCTCTCACCCACCCTGAAAGCACTAGTCACTAGTCACTCTTCCAGAGGTCAGAAAAAGAAAAACTCAAAGACATCAGGAATTTGCATACTGAGTTCATAGGATTGTAGATTTCATAAAATATTTATTTCTCTGTAGCTATATCTCAGCCAGTGAAAACTTACCTCAGTGTTAGGTTTTAAATGAATATCTCAGTGCTCACTTTGACAACACATATACTAAAATTGGAATGATACAGATTAGCATGGCTTCTGCACAAGGATGACAGGTACATTTGTGAAGCATTCCATAATTTGAATAACTTGGAATAAATATTTTGCATTATTACAAAAATAAATAAAATAAAATAAAATAAAATCTCAGCCCCACACAAAGGGAGAAAGTTATCTGTGGATGAATATTCACTTCGATTAAGTATTGTCCAGGCAGGTGAACTCCTCAGAGCTTTAGTATGTTGTCACCTCCGTCTCCAGATACACAGTCCTTTGTCTGGAATCTCCCTCAAGGTTAAGTGCTAAAAAATTACTGAGATCCTTGTTTCGTCAAGGGCACTCTGGACATACTTCCCTATTGCCTACTGACTATTCTTTTGAAGCAAGCGAGGCTAGAGATTGTCGTACTACTTGTGGACTTTGTTAATTTGGTTGAGATTAACCTGGCCCCTGTGTGGAGACGGGCTCATAGGTGACGTGATAGAAAGATTATACCGTGTATCAAAAGGGTAACTGTTCTGTACCACAGGTCTAGTCCTTGACACTTTCTAAAGTTGTGGTTTACCCTTGCCTTGAGAACTCCAAGCAAGGTACTAGGGGTCTTTTCCCACTCCTGGTGTGGGCATCTGGCTACATTACTCTAGCTGAAACCCTGATAACCTGAAATGAGGGATCAGCCAAGGCCAACAGGTAACAGATGAGCAGAGCCGAACTCCTGATTCCAGTGCTTGACACTTCCTGCCATTATCACACATCAACAAAACTATGACTTTCGAAACCAGGAGATAGCTTCGCAAAAGGAGGGTGAAGAGGGAGGCCAGACAGGCAATGAGGTGTCAGGGTCCTGCACATTCTAAGCCAATGTAACAGAATCACCTAGAGTGCCTTGTTAAAGATGTCAGGGCCACCCGGCATTCCCTGAACTCTAATTGCCAGGGAGAGCACCATGGAGGTTCTCCTGCATACCTCAGCTTCAGAGCCACTGTTCCAACCAAGCGTCCTGGACTGCCTTGGAGTCCAGACTTCTGTAAGTCTCATCAAGCCTGAAAATAAATTACCCTTGAAAAAGCCCCTAACATAAGACAGAATATAAATGGCTTTATGAGGGGGCTTACCCTGAACAAACATGTGTTTATATGATGTGAGAGAGACACAGGCAGGGAATATGTATACACACACGGTGAACCTGAGTAAATTACATGTTCACATTATGTGACCCAGTGTCCCAAGAATACCGTGATACTCGCACTACTGTCTTCACCTGAAGGATGAAGAGATAGGAGCCTGGGTTGTGCAGCTTGCTTCAAGAGACCAGATGGGAAGAGCTGGAACCAGAATTCAAACTTAGCTCTGTTGACTTCTAAACCGTGCCATGTTTACCACACTACCTACCACAAACCATGTTTCAGTGTTCCTTTGAAGGGTACAGTTCAGAAATGTTCCAGAAGATCTGGGGCCATTTCAAACAGCCATTTGAAAGACAATACATAGTAAGCTGTGTGATAAACGTTACATTAGAGGCAAGTCGTACGTACACATCCAGGAGCAAAAAAGGTCAACCAGGCTCTGGGTATCAGTAAGACAGCAGCGGACTGGGGTGTATTAGGAAGAATACGTTCAATATCCAATAGGAAGTGTCTCTATAGATGTTCTAAATATCTTAATTCCTACTGCAGTTATCATTATACCTTCATTTCAGTAGAAAAAGAAATCTTATCTTTCAGAAAGAACAGACTTGCTGACTGAAGAACAAGTTCCCGAGGAGGGGTTCCCCTCCGTCAGTCTCAGAAACACCAGACTTGCCGCTGAGAGTTACAGGTGCTGCCCGGGGTGCCCGAGCTGCCGCGTTCCCCACAACAGGTGGGACTCAGCACTGGAGGAGCGTTTAATCCTGAATCTGGGTAGCGTTTAATCCTGAATCTGGGTAGGAAGTACTTTTAGTGTCCTCATCCTGGAACACACTGGGAAACTGAGTCAGGGGGTTTAGAACCCTGACCAAAGTCAGTGGTTATTCTCTGCACTAGCATACATTTAAGTCCTTAACATAAGGTTTTAGGCATTTTGCATGTATTAATCGAATCCTCATTACAATCCAGTGAAACAGGTGCCATCCTAATGTAGTCTTTCAGATGAGAAAACTGAAGCACTAAGGACTTAAATAACTTCTCCAGCTCCCACAAGGAGTTAGGTGGGAGGCAGTCCTGCAAAGGAATTCAAAAGCTCTCCTCTTAACCTTTAGCTGTGGTGGACCTGTTGACTAATTGCTGGGCTCAAATCCAGGGCTTCTGAACCCCCTAGCTGGGTAACACCTGTGAATTTCCACTCCTGAAAGTCCCCAGGGGATGCTGAGGTTGCTAGTGTCAGAACCAGAAGTGGAGAGCAACAGCTCCAGAGGGAACTCTCAATCAAGGTGCAACAAATTCTACTGATCACAAAGGTACACCTGTTTCCTGTGTTTTAAAAATTCCCTTTGAGGACTATTAGCAGCACAATTTAAAGAAGAAATTAATTCATCGAATTTCTGAGACAGCTCCCAACGGAGTTTTTTCGCTATTCAAATCAAATAAGGCCACAAATTAGTATCTGAACCACGGCTGGCTGCGAAGGAGCGACTCCTACACTCCGGGCTTCCTCCCGGGAAGGCGAAGGCTGCGCGGACCGCGTGCCCAGAGACACCGCGGCCAGGTACGGCCGCCCGGGTCAGGCTCTCTGGTCGCCCCCGCCGTTCCGTCCAAGGACGACGACGGGGGCAGCCTCACCCCAAAGCGGGCCTGCAACTGCCTGTGGCGCCCGCTCAGCCAGATTTATTTCCAGTTGTTTGAGTTCCCTGTGTCCCGTCTGCAACTATCTCGTACCCAACTTCTGTGCCGGGAGAAGAAGCAAATTCCACCACGTTCTTTCCCCTGGGCCGGGGACCGAGGCGCGGAGGGAGAGGGCCCCGGAGAGGTAGGGGAGGCGGACGGCCATCTTGCGCGGGGCGCTCCCGCAGGTCGCCGGGCGGGGCGGAAAGGGGCGAGGCCCGCGAGCCCGCCCCGCCAAGGCCTCTCGGCGCGCGGGCGGCGGACGACGGACGGCGGGCGCACTCGGTGGGGCGGCCCGAGGGCCGGAGCGGTGGTGAGGCGGCCGCGCCGACGGGGGCGGCCGGGAGGCTCGGGCGGGGCCGCGCGCTCAGCGGGGAGAGAGTTGTGCGGGGCTCGACTGGTGCTGCGAGCCAAACAGGGCGACCCCCGGGCGCGGGGCTCGGGGTCCCGGGTCCGGGCTCTGTGCAGCTCCGGCGCGACTCGCTCTGCGCGGTCCCCTCGGAGAGGAGAGTGGGCCGCGTGGCCGTCGCTCCTCCACTCCCGGGCGCGTACAGTCTTTAAAATGTCTCTCAAAGGCTTGACGGTTGCGGTTTCAGCGCTGGGGCAACGGTTGCTACACAAAGTGAAACTCGCGGGTGCGCGGCTGGCCGGCGGGCAGCCCGGCGGAGCTCAGCCCGCGCCCCGCCCCGGCTCCGCCCGCCCCCCGCGGGCTGGGCGGTGACTCAGCCGGCGCCGCCCGGCCGCTTCTTAAACCCGCGCGCTGAGCGCTCGCTCTTGACTGCAGGTCGCCAGAGCTTCTCAGTCGCTGGAGCAGAGCCGAGTTTCCGGGAGGTCGAGGCAGCCCACCAGGAACCGAAAATGCCGAAGCCAGTAAGTTGTCCGCGCCCGGGGCCCGGTCACCTGCGCGAGGAATGGGGCTGTTCTTGGTCCCACAGGGTTCTTTTTCGAATGGGGAGAGACAGAAATCGGACGCTGACCCTTTTGTGGGGTGTTAAGTCCACTCTTGCGATGTCGCTGTAGCCTTGTTCTCTGCGAGCCCCTTCTCCCGAAGTTGTGGTGTTTCGTAAATACTAGAGGCTTCCATCTGAGTTAAAACTGCCTGCTAAAGGGACGTTAAGGTCTCTTAGAAAGGTCAAATCTCGGAAGAATCGGGGAGCTTCCGATGACTACACCCCTCTGTCTCATCAAGTGTCCCAGCCCACATGCAGCCCACACATTTTTAGGGCGAGGCGTAGGGCATTTGGAGAGAGTAGCTGCTCTGCAGCGGGCAGTCTCGTGTCGGACCCCCTTTCTGCCCGCCCCGCCCCGCGAGGCGCTGCCCAGCTAACCCGGGAATTTGCTGGTTAGTGCAGGATTCCTATCTCTGAAAGGGTTAGCCGCGGCCTTGAATTGCAGATGAGGCAGTAGGGGGAGCCTGATAAAGAGGCTCCTTGGGCTCTGCTTGTGCCCTGCTCCACAGTGTCAGCTGAATGAGGAGCTGTGTGCCAGCACCTCTGTCCCCGAGTCGTCACTTGAGATTGCTGGCCGGGTCTACCGGCTAATGGGAGCAAGTGCATTCCTAGTGAGTGGTATTTCTTAGAGAGTTATATATTTACCACGCGCTTTATCACTGGTGAAACTGGTCAGAGGCTTTTTCGTTTTTTGATTGAGTTTTGGGTCACAATGGAGAAAGTAGCAGTATTCATTAAATTAGGATTTCTAGCCTTTCAAACGTTGGTTCTGTAATCATGACTTTTTTTGGGGAGTAACTTAAGTTTTGTTATCTGAAAGGATTTCTTTGTTAGAGGTGTTACTTCACAGTCAAAGCTCTTACTATATTACTGTGGTAATAGATTTAGATGCTGGAAGATAACTAGTTCCTGGGATGGGATCTGGGGTGTAGCTCGGTGGCAGAGTGCTTGTTTTGCAGGCCTAAAGGCCCAGGTTCCAACCCCAGTGGCCCCCTTCCCCCAAAAAAGATCACGATTCAGAATTTTTTTCTGTCTAAAACTTCATTTCCAGCTTAAAAGTGACACATGACATCTAAGCTCTACAAAGCCTGTGACATGAAACCAGCCCAGTCTTAACAGCTCCTTACTTGGGCCTTGCAGAGGGATCGTGAAAAGATTAGTTCCTGGTGTGGTTTTCCCGATTGTGCTCAGAGGCAGCACTCCTTTGTTAAGATATCTCCCAGACACAAAGTCTGACCTGTTTCCTATTTTACTTTCTCTTTTCTTAACGAGTTGTGACTTTTTATTCTTTTCCTGGTTTTTAAAAAATGTAGTGAAAGACATATACCAGGTGATTGATCATCCTGCTCATTTTAAGGGCCCAGTGCAGCGACATTACGAATACTCATACTGTTGTGCAACCGTCACCACCATCCAGCTCTTGAGCTGCATCCTTCCAGACCTGACACGCAGCAAGTGCTCCGTTAAAAAACAAAAAAACCCCACTAACTCCCGTTTTCCTGCCCCCCAGGCAAATGACACTGTACAATTTTGTGTCTATGAATTTTTCTACTTTGGGAAACTCGAATGAGTGGCATCATAGTTACTGGTTTTTGCTTTGTGACTGTCTCATTTCCAGTAGTGTAAGTAATGTCTTCAGAGTTTTATGTGGTAGGCACTATGTCAGATTACCCTTCTTTTTTAAGTCTTTTATTAAGGGAAGTAAGTTCGAATCTTTTATTTTAAAAGTCTTTTGTGATGGGTAAGAACTTAAAAGTTGTTTCTGACAAAGTGAAGTTGTTACATTGCTGGGATCACAGCAGCCCATTTACCATGCTGATCAGCCTCAAAACAAAAGGAAGTTTTTGAGAGTCTACTTTGGATTTGTTTGGTTTAAGACAAACTTGTATGTAGTTCAGGCTGGCCTCGAACTCAGGGTGATCCTCCTGCCTCAAGCTTCTGAGTGCTGGAATTACAGATGTGGGCCACGGTGCCCAGGACCAAGAGTTACTGATTCTAATTACTCTGGCCTAAGCTAAGAATTTCGTCAGGTGGCTTCCATGGGATTGGATGATTAATAGGATTAAAGGCCAATCACGCTTGGAAATGGCAACATCTGAATCACTGAGGTTTAAAGAAAGATTTCTACCTAGTGATTGACTTGTCTAAATGGAGCCAGTAGTTGACTTTATTTGTAAAAGTATAAATGAAATAATCATTTGCTATGTTTTCTGCTGGTAGTATTTCTTATGATAGCACTTATTAAAGAAATGAGGTGTCTTGGTTCAGCATGCAGGGTGCCCTGTGCAGGGCTGCACAGATCCTGGCCCTTAGGCACAGGCTTTGACTGAGCTGCCGAAGGACAGAGCCTCAGTACCATGGGACAGGGGAGCAGGGGATCACATCGGGCAGGAGAGGCTGGCTCCTGGGGAGGCCACATTTGCAGCGGAATCCTGTTTGAGGGATCTGCTACTCAGGAAGGGCAGCTGGATCCTGTTGTCTAGTAGTTTCCTCGGCTGCTTTGGGCTTTATTCAGGTGGACTCACGGCCTCAGGAGGGCAGACTGGCATTGCAGAGGGTATCTCGACCTCTGTCAGGTGCGCTACCAGGCATGGGTGCTGTGAGGCCTCTTCTGCGGACCTGGCAGATTGGCACTGGAGCTAATTAAAGACGCAGTCCTTGGCGTCACCCTTTCAGGCTGGATGGCCCGTGGCATTTCTTCCTCCTTCCTTTCTCCCTCTTGGGATAGAAAGGAGGTGTGGGAAATTGGGGAGGAAACCCTGGATGAGGTATGAAGAGGTGGCTGCCAGCCAGGATCTTGTACAGCTGTCGCTCTGGTGCTCTCCTGGTGTCTAAAGTGCCGCCACAGAAGTTTCTCGTACCAAAGGGGTTTCCCTTGTGCCAAAACTTTAAAACAAGTTCTGAGATAATCTTATCTTTTGGAGAACACTTGCTTTTCTACTAAATATTTTTAAGGGGGACAGAATTTGCTGTGTATACTGATGTTTTAATCTCTCCTGCCCACACCTTTCATTGAGGAAAACACATGGGAGGGACTATTTCCACCCTCTCCTCCATCACAGTGGGCAGATGGTAAATTAGCTACAATTTCGGCATGTGGCGGTGAGAAACGCTGGCCAGGGTTTCTGCTCTGCCTTCACCATGCTGCAAGGCGTGATGAATGTTTATCTTTCATCCATCAGCTCAGCAGACATTTGCAGAGTTACTGGGAGCCATGTGAGGCTCCCGAGCGGCAGACACAGAAGTAGGCCCTGCTGTCATGGACTGACAGACAGTCTGGCTCAGAGACAGTAGTCATAGTGAATGCAGAACTGCTGCTCCAGCAATGTGCCTGAAGAGGTTCCAGGTGTGGGGCTGGGCTTGAGACTAGGGTGTCAGGAGGGCCCCTGGGGAGGTGAGGGCTGCTGAATGATGTAGAGGATGAAGGGGTGCAAAGTGGGAAGGGGCAGGAGCTTGAAGGCAGGCAGAGCAGCAGCTCCACAGGCATAGGTGGTGGTGGTGGGGGATGGGCCCAGGGTCTCCAGCAAGGCTTGTATGGCTAGGGTGGTAGTCAGAGGTTAAGCATGCCTAGTGAGCCTTGCTCAGGCATTTTTGATCTTATCTTAGGCTTTTGACCTCCTAGAAGATGATGATGTGGTTAGATTGGCCTTTTGAAAAGCTGACTGCAGCTTGTAGCAGGCTGCAGGAAGAGGGGTGACAAGAGAGGATAATGTAATAGGCCCTGAGTAGCCTGAAGGAGATGCTAACAGCGGCAGTGTTAGAGGTGGGAGCACAGACATGGATGCACTTGGGGGCTCTTGGGGAGACAGATTGGCAGGCCCTGGTGGCTCAGTGGGCAGGCTGAGGACAGTGTCGGGTAGGCTTACAGAGCAGAAGGGGTGGCGGGCCCTTTGCTGAGATAGAGTCTTGGAGAAGAACCAGCTGTGGGGAAGCTTGAGAGTCTGGATTTGGACGAACTGTTAGCAAACTGGTGTCTGACAATCGAAAGTTCTTGCTGCCCCAAGTCCCAGCTTCAGTGCTACAGTGCCACTCACTATTGGTATTGGAACTGTGACTGAGGGTGGAAAGAAGTATATTGCAAAGTGGGCTCCAGCTTCAGAAGGACAAGGGCAGCTAGGATGGAAGGAGTTACCTGTTTGACGTGAGCTTGCTTCTGTCCACAGGGCATTCAGCATTAGAGCTTAATTTGGCGGTGACAAGTGGTGTCTCAAAGTTTGCCTGTTTTGGGATTGCTAATGCTAGAGATCAAACCCAAGACCTCACATGTCTTAGCAAGTACACTGCTGAATTATATCCTTAACCCTTTTTTAAATTTTTGGGAAAGTTTTGCTAAGTTACCCAGGTTGATCTTGCATTTGGAAAATCTCCTGCCTCAGCCTGCGGAACACGTGGCATTACAGGTATGCACCACCCAACCTGACTATAGTCTTTGTTTTTAAAGAGGAGAGAGAACCCAGACATTCCCTATAAAGCCGATCCTCATTCCTCTTTTCTCTTACTCCTTTCACACTGGCCTCACTTGTTAGTTATTGTCCTAAATGATAGTGTTGTGGTATCTAATAAAAAACTGAATAATTTTATTAGTACTTAACATTTTGGGAAAGGAGAAACAGTATCACTCAGTGAATTAAAATTCTTTTTCTTTCACCTCCTTTTTTTCACATGCGTGTGTAATACTGAGGATGGAACTTGGGACCTTGCAAGTCCCAAGTGGGCAAGCTTGGTGGGCAAGCTGTACCACCGAGTTGTACACTCCCAACCCAATTCTTTTTCTTAATGTTGTTTCTTACTTAGACTTACATTTTTGTGTATCTTTCAGTTTGGAGATTGGTAAGGTAAGGGTTTAGTGTGCCTCATTCTTTTAGCACTTGGATATTTCATCTCCCTAAATCACAAACTATAAAATTCAGTTAGCTTTCAAAATTAGGAATGCTTATTAAGTTAGCCCTTATATATTATTTCATTTCAGTAGTAACTACATCAAGACTCAACTGATTTAGTTTATTTAAGTGCTAAATGTCTATTTATTGCTCATTAAATAGAGGATATTTATTTGAAGAGACAGAGTTGCATTATTTTCCTTTTGACATATTTAGTAGCCATACCTGTTCACATAAGGAAGTTGACACTTCTATAAATAATTTGGAACCAGACAAAAATACTATAACTCAAATTTTTGGGTAAAATACAATGCTTAACCTGTATATTTAATGTACATTATTTTTCTAAATAAGAATACAGAACATAAGAATTTCTTTCTTGCACTTGAGCAAATGATTTAGCTTTTTTATGCCTTAACTTTGTTACCTGTAAAATGAGAATTCAAAACAGTTTAGATTTTTTTTGTTTTATATGACAGTCTTCCTGTATTGCCAACTAGTCCAATCCCCTGCGCTGAAATAATCCTGCCTCAGCCTTCTAAGTAGCTGGATTACAGGCTCATGCCACCATGCCTGGCTAAAAGTTGAAGTGAAATTTATATAAATTTTTATGTAAAATGCTTGCATCTGTGAGATTCAAACAGTTGACCTTCACATGCTGTGTGAGCAGTCTCTTTCCTGGATTTGTCTCATAGGTTTTTCAGTGTAACTCATTAGCTAGAACTTTGAGTTCCTATAAACCAGGTGAAGTTTGTCAAATAGCAACATGTAATGTTGTAGAAAGGAACACTCTGACTTGTCCTCTGTCCTGGGTGTCCTCCTTGTTAGAATCCCTTTATGATTCCCAGGAGCTCCTTCCTTGTGTGTGGAAGATCTATGCGGGGCCAGTGTGTGCTTGTGGCCAGGACAGTGGCACTAAGTGAGACTGGCTTTGCCTCATTCTAATGGAGGACATGATGTACAAGCAAAGTCCCAGTGCAGTTCTGTAAGAGAAGGACATATACATCACGTACAGTACAAATTCCCAGTGATGAATGTAATTTTTTTTTTTTTAATAAGAAGGACATAACAGAAGCAGGCAGAGCTGTAGCAGGCCGTAGTTGGGCCATGAAGGATTCTGGAGTTAGACAGGATGCATTTCTAGCTACAGAAGTTGGTTCCAGTTTCTGTTTTTCTCTGAGTCTTTTTCTCACCTAGAAATAAACGGTAATGCTGTTGCAAAGGAAATGGAAAACTTTGCTAACATGACTATCTTTTTAATCCTAGTATATTTGAGAAAACATTCTAAAGACAAAAACATATGACCCAACTTTTATTGATTAAAAAATAGGAGAGGAATGGATATCACTCACCCAAGGGTCAAGTTACATTTATATCAGATTTTGCCAGTCTTTGAAGTTCGAAGTCACTTTCCACAGCCTATTTGCTTGAGAGAAAATCATTTTGACATTGCTGTGTTAAAATGACAGTGGTCATGTCAGATAGTGTAAATACGTAATTGTTTTCACCTGAGGAATGGGCACGTGAACTACCACCTGCAGGCCCATATAAGCTGTGGCCTATTTGCAAGGTTTGCCAGCTGAGGATGGTTTTTATGTTTCTGAAGGGTTGTTTTAAAAATGACAGTGTGCAACAGAAAGCAGATTATCACTGCTTTTGTTATAAGCTTGTGTATATTTTAGGGCTAGACTAATGTTCAGAAGCATAAGCCACACTATTGGTTCGGCTTGTGTATATTTTAGGGCTAGACTAATGTTCAGAAGCATAAGCCACACTATTGGTTCCATTTTTGTTTTTTAAAATCTTTTTCTCAAAGAACCAAGAATCTGTTTTGTGAGCTGGTGTGAAGTGCATCATGGGCCCTGAGTGGACATCTGTTATAAAAACTGACCGAGGAGCAAGCGTGGTTGGTGCTGACTTGTTGTTTTAAACAAGACTGGTGTTCGAGCCTGTGCTTTGTTTCATAAAGTGACAGTATCTAGTACTTAAGTCATCATATAATGATAGATTCCTGGCACATGCAAAAAGAAGGCAATTTATACCTGATATTTGAGTTGGAAAGAGAATGTGGAATCAGTGAGTTGACTGACTTCTTAATGACAGATAACAGTATGTAGACCTCTGACTGTAGGATGTATCATAATTCTTTGTGTGTGTGTAGGTTTGTTCTTTGAGACAGGGTCTTGCTATATAGTGCCAGTTGGCCTTGAGTTCCCCGGGCTTGGCAGTCCTTCTGCCTCATCCTCCTGACTGCTAGGATTACAGGTGTGCATCACTATGCTTGGAAGCAGTGTCATAATTCAGTCTCAGGTTTAGATAATTCCATCACCATGTCGCTCATCCTTGGCTGGATTTCACACTTCACAGAGTCTCTCTTCCGATAGCCATGTTCACGCTTGTTTATCTGAGTCCTGGCTTTCCCAGCAGCAAAGCCAGAGGCAAGATAATTTCCAAAAAAGAGCATCTTTATCTATGTGTAGAGTAAACTTACAGTTCTTGCTTCATTGGCAGATAAGTAGGGGATAACAGGGTAGGTAAATCTGCCTGCCTCAAGTGGCAGTTTCAGGCAAGTTCCTTCAGCTCCCTCTGCCTGCACACCTGCAAACAAGGCCGTGCGTGCCGCCCCCGCACCGCCCAGGCTAAGTAGTGACCACGGGAGGCACCTGGCCCTGGTCAGGAAAGGCTGTGTTCTACTTGTACCTACTGAGTTCTAATCTGATTAAAAGCTTTTCCATCTCATGATGGTCATCATTCCTTTTCCCCCTGCTTTAGACAGTCTAATGAAATAACACAGTAAATAGATTTTATCTTTTTATCCTTTTGCTCCCACAGTGAAGAGTGGCTACATGTCTCCAACACCTAGAACACCTACTGTGTCAGATTTGGGGGGAGGGGAGTACCAGGGCTGGCGTTACTGAACTAAATCCCTGGCCCCCTGTGTCAGATTTTTAGGTCCTAATGATCCATTGGTGAATACAATGGCTTTTTTTTCTTTTTTAAAGATAGGATCTGTCTATGTAATTTAGGTTGGCCTCAAACTTGAGACTATATAGGTATGTGTTACCATACCCAGCTACAAGGGCCTTTAGAGGAATTTTCTCCTCCCCACAGTCACATCAAATGATGGCAGAATTAATGTCATCTCAGCCTTAAATGCACACTGACATGGCATCACCCTGTGGCCAGAGGCCCAGGAAATCAGGCACAGGTCTAACTAAAATAGCCCTTTTGTTGAGTCCAAAGGGAGCGGATCTTCCTCGGGGACTCCCAGAGGGAAGACTTGCTTTCAAAGCTATGTTGTAGTGGGAGAGACACATACAGTGTCCAGAAGGAGGGGGATATTACATTTAGGCTTTGCCAAGAGATAGTTGTTTTTTATTCTTTCACTAACTCTTTGTTGACTAAAGAGTTAAAATTGTTGCCTAGTGTCTTGTGACCAGGCAGACAGTGATATGTTCTAGCTTTTCAGTAAATCTACTTCAGTATTGATCATGGAGCCACAATAATAGTTTCTCCAAAACCTGGTTTGTGCTCTTGGTAGGTTTTGGTGATCGTCATCTGCCAAGCTGCCCTATTTACCCATCGTTTTTCAGATGTTACAGGTCAGGGAAGCTGGCATTTGCAGTATTTTGCATTGCTGCCTGTGGTTCTGGGATTTTTTTGAGGCAGAGTCTTGCTTTGTAGTTCAGGCTGGTCCTGAACTCAACAGTCCTCCTGCCTCTGCTTCAGACTCCTGGGATTACAGGTGTGAGCCACCACACCCAGCATTGTTGTATATGGTTACCGGGATTGAACCCAGGACATTGAACTTGCAAGGCAGGTGCCAGAACCACTGATCTAAATCCCCAGCCTCTGCCTGTGTTTCTTATACCTTGTGTCTTAGAAGGAGATTCAGTCTTGCTCCTTATGTTCCTAAAGAGAAACTTGAAGGACAGATCACTCAGTAAAGTCTTAGAGCATAATTAGATTAGGGTTGGTCTCTGTGAACTATGTTGCATGCTAATGTAGTGTTCTTGTTGGGATACTGCATTGCCTAAGTTACATAATGAAGGGTGTTGCATCTGAGTGTGTGAGGTATTTGCTTGCATAATTATTCTTTGGGCGAGACTTTCTTCTTTTTTTTAGGTTTTTTGAGACAGGGTCTCGCTTTGTGGTTCAGGCTGGCCCCAAGCTCAGCCTCCAACTCACATCACAGCAATCCTCCTGCCTCTGCCTCCCAAGTGCTGGGATTACAGGCGTGAGCCACCACGCCCGGCACTGTGGTATGTGGTACTGGTTGCTGCTGGGGTGAGTGTCCACACCCAGTATTGTATGTGGTTACCGGGGATCAAACCCGGGTCCTTGTGCTTGCAAGACAGGCGCGGAACCACTGAGTTAAATCCCCGGCCCTCGGCAAGACTTTTTAAGTGAGACTTTGATGAGGCAGTAGGATGGAAAGAGCTTGGTGTCTTACTAAGAATCTGGCTAGACGAAGCAGAGTGGAAATGGTATAAAAATGAGATTACAGATACATTATAGAGTTTGAACAGATCAACTAAAACGTTGACCTGGCCCATCTCACCCTTCCTCCCCATCTTCAAGGCGATCTCTTGTCAGAATTGCAGTTGAAATGATAACGAATAGAAGTATTGGGTATCAGCTAATCCACTAGTACTCTGTACTCCTGAGGGAGGGAGGTTCTGTGGCCCAGTTCAGAATAAGATTTGTCTTTTCTTTTTGACAGTATTGGAGATTGAATTCAAGGCCTTTTCATTGAGCTGCATCCCAGTTTTTTATTTTTTGATTTTTAATTTTTTTGAGACAGAGTCTCACTTTGTAGTTCAGGTTGGTCCTCAGTTCAACCTCGAACTCGGGAACCTTCCTGCCTCTGCCTCCCGAGTGCTGGGATTACAGGTGTGAGCCATCACACCCAGCTTTGTGGTATGTGGTACTGATTGTTGGTGGGCATGAATCGCCACTCTCGGCATTGTTATATATGGCTACTGGGTCAAACCCTGGGCTTTGCGCTTGCAAGTCAGGTGCCAGAACCACTGAGCTAAATCCCTGGCTGCCGGTTTGTTATTTTTTGAAACAGAAATTTGGTATTATTAAGTTGCAAGCTGGGCTCAAACTTGTATTCCTCCTGCTTGAGCCTTCTAGATTGCTGGGCTTACAGGCATGAGACCCCATACCAGGTTAGGGTATCGTTTTCCTAGCAGTTTTCTCAAACTTGGCAAGTGGGAGTGAGCATCATAAAATACGAAGCATCTACTGAGTGGGATCTGGCACTGCCATTTGAAGAGGTCCGTATGCGTGGTCTGTGTCCTGGACCTGTGGATAAAGGAAAGGGTCATTTGAAGGAGTCTGAGAAAGGAATCCAGCCAACTAGTGACTGGGGTTGGGAAGGGTAGAGCTTGTCACATTCCTCCTGGGTCCTCTTGCTCCCTCCCTTTTAAAGTCATCATGTACATAACTATAATCTTACAGTGGATATAGCAAGTACTTGATTGTGATAATGTAAATGTAGAAACACAAGGTGGTTTAGAAATGTATTTTGTAAGTTAGCCAAGCAAATCTGTGTAAACCTACTGATTTAATTTGGATTTTGTTTGATTTTTTTTTGTTGTTGTTTGCTTCTTTTTGTGACAGGCCCTCACTTTGTAGTTCAGACTGGCTCTGAACTCACTAAGTAGCTCAGGTGAGCCTGGAACTCACAGAAATCCTCCTGCCTCTCTCCCTCCCAGGTGCTGGGATCATAGGTGTAAGCCACCATGCCTGGCATTGTGGTATGTGGTACTGGGTATCGAACTTGGGACCTTGTACTGGTCAAGAGGCACTGAGCTAAATCCCTAGCCCCCTGGGTTTTGTTTTGATTTTGTTTTTTGAGACAAGGCCTCACTATGTAATTGAGGCTGGCCTTGAACTCGCCATGTAGCCCAGGATGGCCTCTTAACAGGTAGTAATCCTCCTGCTTCAGTCTCCCCAGTGAGAGCTAGGATTATAGGCATATGCCACAACACCTAACTTGTTCATATGAATTTAATGAGGGGCAGAGATTTGTCTGAGAAATAGCACTAGATGTTGTGAGTTTGGCTGATTTTATATATCCTTCAGAATAACAGGTTAGCAAAGAATTATGTTGTCTTGACATTTTTGTTTCCTACGTTCCCTTACCAGCCTACCGTATTTTTCTTTTCTGTGAAAAACTCTTCACAGACTTCTAAATTTATTTTTTAAAAAAATAGTGCATTCCAGGTAGATAAGGAACTTAGTTTCCTACATTTTGTGAGTCTAGATTAAAAACCATTGTAGTATGTAATAGCCATCTTGGCTTGTCCTGTGCTTTTTTAGTTTACAAGATCCTAGTGTATGTGTATAATTAACTGCACATTTCAATAAACTAAGTAGGTGCTGAAATCTGTGTGGCCCAGCTAGTGAAACTGAAATTGCATGTTACAGAATCAAAATCTCACGAGTTTATTAAATGAAGAGCAAATGACTTTAAATGAGAACTTATTTTGCCCACCTTTGGGGTGGGGAAAGGAGAAGAATGTAGGTTATTTCTTTCTTTTGCAGAATATAAAATCGTATTATTTCTTTCCCCTTTCCTTTGTAAAATGGTGTCCAGTAATTGTAGTTTAATTCTTGTGCCAAATTTACATACATGATCAGTGCCGTTCCCAGTGTGGAAGAAGTTGGTCCTCACCACTTACAGATGGCCACACACAAAAAAAGCATCCTGCAGCTTACCAGGTAGTCCAGGGTGCAGAAGCAGCGTTTTCACAGACCATGAGCACCTCAGGGTGTGTGCGCAGCCAAGAACCTGGCCGGCTGAGCGAGCAGCACAGCGCAGTGGGAGAGCTTGGCACACTGTGTTCTAGCTCAGTGTCGAAGGGGAGATAAGTGACCAACCCTCTTATTAAGTGAATGCTCAGAAAGTTCCCTCTGGTTCCGAGGCCATGATTTTCTGTGATCAAAATAAGCACAAATAGGACTGGTTTGTCTGCTTTTGTGTTTGTTAATCAGCCTTAGCATGACAGGAAGTGGGTCTGGGGGCAGGAAGTTGCATACTTATAGAGGCAGAAAGAGCTATTTACAAGTTGAGATTGCATTATATATTTTTGAAGTTATCGGATGGATGTTAGTTATATGGACTCTCTTGTGCTTTGAAGAGAAGAGTTTCACATAATTTTCACCCTAGAATTTAGAAGTACAAACTTTACTATTCACAAGATTCAAATCACTAACTTCTAACTTTAAGAACTGTACTAATCTGAATATTTTTGATTACCAGAATATGAGAAAATTGCTTAAAGCTTCATTTCTTAAAGGTTGTCAGTGTGGGCATGATGGTACATACCTGTAACGCTAGCTACTTGGGAGGCTGAGTCAGGAGAATCATGAGGTCACAAGTTCAAGGCCAGCCTAGGCAACCTAGAGTGATCTTGTGTTCAAAAAAATATTGTCAAGAATACCATTTCAGAGTCACCCTACAAAGTAGTTACACTCTCACTATTTTGGTTCTACTTAAAAATGGTTACATTATATAACCAAAATATCAGTGTAGATATCTGTAGAATGAGTTCTGGAAGACCCAGCTTCTGTGTTAATGCTAATGTGCTAATACCACATTAAGAATTTAGCATTTGTGCTTCAAATTTGACCTCATGGTGGTGGGCAAGTAGTGAGAGTAGTCGGGAAAAGAAGTGAGGGCGTGTGGTGCTGAAGTTCTTTATAAAAGTGACTCCAGAAGTTCTTGCAGAGTGCTCTTGGCATCTGTGGGATGAGGCGAATGCCTGCCTCATCTCATGGTGGCGGGTGAGTCGCTAAGGCTTGGCTCCCCTTTTCCTAGTCCTCAGCAAATCAGACCAGACTGGTTACCCCCTAGCAGGGGCATAAAATGTGTTTTTGTGCTTTTACACAAAATGAACTTGTCATGATCAAGTCTAGAAATCGATACATATTCTAGAATGAGATTATAAATAATTATAAGTAAAGGTTTCATAAATCTTCCCTAACAAAATTGTGAGTTTCGGTAATCTATACTTTTCTCTTTCCAAAGTTTTCCTACATCTTTTTTACATTTACTTTTTTTAGTACATGTTTGCAGTACATGATGGTTACATTCATGATGGGGAGTAGTACACGCACATAACATATTTTCTTTTGTACTTTTCTGCCAGACTTGCTGGCAGTTAAAATTTGATACAGTGTGTTTTCAAAGTCTCTATTTTGAGTTAAAATTTATAGTCACATTTCTTAAAACTAATTGAGTACTCTGCTAAAGTGGACCAAGTAACTCTGGCAGCAGCTACTTAGGTTTTTGGGGAGAGAAGTTGGCTCCTTTGACTTTGCCCTCTTAGTGATTAGCACCTGGGCAAATACTTAGCCAGTGCTTTTCACACCTCGCTCAGGAAGGGGCCTGTGGGGAAGGTGCTGATGACGTTGGGAGGACAGGCCATGTCTGGAACTCTCCTTGCAGGGAACTCAGTCATCCCAGCAGCTGGCAGCGTTGACCCAAGAGGAGGTGCTTTTGAATTCTCTGGTGGATTAACTTTCTGCTAGGGAAGAACCCCTGTCACAGGGACAGTGTCCACAGTACAGTGTGGCCGTCCATCAGTGTCATTCCTAGGAAGGTTAAGACAGCTGAACTGTTGACCTCAGCACCTTGGCACCTGTAGCATGCTGTCTGGTGGTTATCAGAGTTGTGGCAAGTGGACTCTTGGTCAGCCATGACTTTTGATGACTTTATTATTTAGGTAATAAAAGACAACATATGCAGAAATTTGTATCAGAATATTTATCTATCCTGCCATTTGTTTTTGTTGGTTTGTTACATAGGCATTTTGCTAACAGGACTGGCAGTGATTTCAAAACTGGCCTGCCTTTGGCCTGATAGATTTCTGATGCCCAGTGATCAGAACACTTTCTTCATGTACATGTGTGGGTATGTTTTCTCCTTCTCCCTCTGTGGATCTGGGAATGGTACCCAAGGCCTCACACCTGCTAGAAAAATTCTCTTACCTCTGAGCTGTCTCCCCAGCATTTTTGTCTTTGTTGTGTTTTGTTTATTTTTGAGACAGGGTCTCGCTATGTAGTTCAGGCTGGTCTTGAACTCACTAGGTAGCCCAGATAGGCTCAAACTGAAGACAATCCTCCTGCCTCAGCCTCCCAAGTGCTGCGATTATAAGTATTTACCATTATACTCAGTTTTCATGACACCCCCTCCGCCCCCGTGGTCTTCTTTAATTTTGAAGAGGACTTTGTACGAGGAGATACTCTGGTATAACTTAAAGATACGGAGAGCATGAGAAGGGAGTAACAGTATAATCGTCTCATCCAGTGGACGGCAGACTTCCCATGTTTTAAAATTATTGTTTTACTTTCGACCTCTGCACATTAGCAAGAACATGTAAGAAGCCTGGCCATGAAGCTAGAGTTTGAATGTGTGTCCCTGCGATTTCTCCTGGTGCACTATGCCTTTGGGTGCGTGGTGACCTATGGCTTCCACTGTGGGTGAGATGTTTAGGGAAGACCTGACTCTCAGTTGACAAGGGGTGTAGATACCTGTGCCAAACACGGTATCAGCATAATATTGTAACTGGTGTGCACGTGAAATTTATTGTATGAAAAATGGGGTCTTAAAGATTGTTATTTAGCCGGACATGGTGCACCTACCTGTAATCTCGGCATTGGGGAGGCTGAGGCAGGGAGATTGCTGCAAGTTTAAGGCCAGCCTGGACTGCACAGTGAGATCCTGTCTCAAAGGACCACTATTTCCATGTTACTCATCATCTTGCAGCAGTGGAGTTCTGCTGTTTTGATGAATACCTTCATTACATTGGTTCTTCTGATAGTGTTTTGATATTTTAGCAAGTACCTTCAGCATAGTGGTTCCTGTCTGTGCCCTCTCTGTCTTTGAAGAGTGTGCACAGCAGGGAGGGTTCCGGGGTGCTTAAAAATTGCCTGGGCATTGGCCTTTTGGATGCAAATATTTTGTAACGTTACTTGAACATTTGTTACTGGGAGCAGCATTGTACTTGTAAGAAATATATTTTGTATAATAGTTGGAAACATCCTTCACCTATAAGCGATTGCTGTGACTCTCAGATGGGTGGTTATGTGGCAGGAGAGAAACCAAACTAGCAGCCCGCAGTGTCTGCACTTGGCCTGGGGCCTCCCGGTTCGGCTGTCTTGGCTGAATTCGAGTGTGTACATTTCTGGTCTAGGCTGTCAGGGTTTGCAGCTTTCAGGGTGATGTTTTACAAGATGCTTGTTAGCCACTTGTGGAACATGACCACCGTGTGGTATGGTGATTGTTGGTGGTGGCTGCAGTTTCTGAGGATGGTGATTTTGTCTTTCTCAAAGAAAGAGGTGGATCAGGATTCGGAAGGTGCAAGACTATGGGCCTACCTGTGGTGTGTTTCATTAAAGGAAATCTGTCCGTGCTTTTTTTTTTTTTTTTTTTTTTGAGACATCTCACTTGTAGTTCAGGCTGTCCCTGAACTCACTATGTAGCCCAGGTGAGCCTCAAACTCACTGCAATCCTCCTGCCTATGCCTCCTGAGTTCTGGGATTACAGGTGTGAGCCACCACACCTGGCATTATGGTATGTGGTACCAGAAATCAAACTCAGGACCTTGTACTTGCCAGGCAGACACCAGAACCACTGAGCTAAATCCCCAGCCCTCCAAGTGCTGCTTTTTGCAGATTCATTGTGGTCTGGAGAGTTGCTGAGACCAGTGACTGCCATGAGGTGCAGATGGCTGGATTTCCTAAGCACTGGGAAGGGCTGTGGATCAGGCTGCCTCCGAGTAGTGCACATTTCCTTCAGCAGGAGCTGGAGGAGGGGGAGGTAGGTTAATCCAGGAAAGCAAAACATGAAACCTAAAACTGTTTCTCTAATCAAGTGCTGATTATGGTCTGCTGAGGATCATTGGAGTGAGATGTGGAACAGCTGGCGAGGCCCTGTTTGGCCCTGGGCAGGGAGGAGCCGTGCCTGTCGGGGAAGGACCGAGAGAGAGCCGGCCCCAGCCCTGCAGCCAGCTCCGACTCTGCTGCAGCCCCGGGACAGTGAGGGTCGTGAGGGACAGGCCACTGTGAGCATGTCCATTGATTTGGCAGCTGGTACCCTTCCCCCATGAAATAGACTGGTTTCACTTAGAGCTTTAGACAGGCACGGCAGCACATACCAGTGACCACAGCACTCTGGGAGGCCAAGGCAGGAAGCCAGTGGGTTTAAGCTCCACCTGGACAGTTTAGCAGGACCTTATCTCAAAATTTAAACAACCTCCCTCCCCTTTAGAAGCACAGATCTCCACTACTGGAAAAACAAAGACAAAAACAGTACATAATCCTTAGGCTTCCTAAGTTGACCTTACTTTTTCTTTCATCTTTGTTTTCCACTGAAGGTATAAATTCTTATTAATCGATCCTATGTAATCTAGTTTGAATGATATTTTGGAGCTGCTTTTTATTTGCAGTCACTAAAGCTACAGGGAGCAAGTAACCCATCCCCTTCAACTGAGGAATGGATAGATAGACAAAAGTGATACATTCTTATGGTGGAATATTATTTGGCAATAAAAAGAAACAAAGTTCTGATATGTGCTGGCCCAGGGGTGAATCTTGAAAATATGCTAACTGAAAGGAGCTAGTCAAAAAGACCATATAGTAAAAGGCACCTTTTATATGAAATGTCCACACTGGGCAAATCCAGAGTCAAACAAGCTAGTTGAGATGATTGAAGAATTAAGAATCGTGGGAAATGACAACTAATGGGCTTGCAGTTTCTTTCTGGAGTGATGAATACTCTAAGACTAGGTGTTGCCTTATTCTGTGTACTAAGCCCTAATTGTACATTTGAAAGGTGTGGTTTGTAATTTGCAAATTACTTTCACAAAGCCATTTTTCCTAAGAGTACTAAGAAAGTGTTAGTGTCTTGATGTGCAAGTCAAAATATAGTACTGTCTATAGTTACTGAATTAGGTGAACCAGAACAACATCTGAAAAAGCCTTTGCAGGCAAGGATGTAGCTCAGTGGTTCTGCCAAAAAAAAAAAACCTTTTGTGATTCATTCATGTCAGCTGTGGAGCCTACTCCCTTTTGTGCGAGAGCCTTACTGTACCCACTTCCTATCAGAGCATTTGGAAGGTCTTATCTAAATATTTGAAAGCTGTTAAAAGATGCTGAAGTGGCACCTTTGGAAGAAGGCTGGAATGTTGGAAAACAGCGTTGATATCTTAAGCAATACAGAAGGTCAGACTCTCAATGTAATCTTGGGGCTGGTTGGGCTCCTTGGTTAGATTGTTTTGGGTGAATGATAAGGTAGGGATTAACCTGTTTTCATTGAATTCACTGCCTGAAATTCAAACATTCAAACACTACCATTTGAATTTGCCTTTCTTTTTTAAATAGCTTTCCTGATTCTTAAGTATGTAAGAAAATCCCTGCAAACGATTTTGGCCCTGCAGTGTTTTAGCTGCCATAATTAAATCAGCTCCCTTAGGAGCCCGAGTCAGTTGCCTTCATAGGTTTATGGTCTTGCACTTTTCCTTCCTGCCTCAGCTTTTATTGCAGTTTGCACTTCCTTTGTAAAAAGCGTGAGAGGTCATCTTAAACTGAGTTTGAAAACGAAGAGGGTAGGATGATACTTCTCTGAAAGGGAGACTTGCATAATTAGATTTATTTACCAAGATGAGGGAACTAACTGGGTGATAATTTGACATAATCCAAAAGTTCAGTAATTATACATGTATTAGAAGTAAAATATAGTATTTCACTGTAATCACAATCTCTTTGTATTCTCAGACTCTTTGACATTCTGAATATCCTTTTGATAATTAAAACAGGAAAGGAAAATGTATTCTGAAAAACCCTGGTCCTTGGGGATGCTTCTTGGAAAAGCTGCTAGAGAGAACAGCCTGGGAAACCTCGACAAAGATGATCCTGGGGCTTCACTGTAGCAGTGTAGTGAGGACATGCAAATCAAGACAAGATATTTAAGACTTAGGTGACCTTAAAACATGGTCCAACCTCCATATATCCCTTTTCCTTTCACGACCCCTATCATTTTCCAGAGAACTACACAGTCCCTGACTTTGATTGTGTCAGAAGCCGTATGAGATAGTTGTTCAGAGCTGGGAATCCCTCCCAGGCCAGGTGATTTCCAGTCGCTACATTTTACAAGTGGGAGCGGCAGGGATCGGCTTCCAAGTCCTCCATAGCCCAGTGCTTGAGGGATGAGCAACGGGAAGCTGGCTTATGTGCTCTAACAGGGTGAACTGTTCCTGAGTTTATTGAGGGCACAGCTAAACCAGGCTGGGCTTTAGGGCCATTCATCTATCTTATGCTGTTGAGATTCCCTGGGAGAGAACCATTCTCCTTCCAGAAAAATGCAAGGGCACAGCAAGCTCGTCTGTCCATGAAAACCCTCCCTACACCGTGTCCTGGCACTCTAGTGTTTACTTCCTCGCAGTCAGGCCTTGCTTTGGCCGTCTCGTCCCATGTGCGGGCACCCCAGAGAGAAGGCAGCCTCAGCCACTAAGAAACATGGCCCAACTTCCATATACCCCATGCTGTGGGTGCACCACCTCGCACTGCGGACCAGAGAGCCAGTCTAGACCTTCCAGGGCAGGGGATCATCTGCTTGAGGTCCTTAGTGGGGGATGGGCCCAGTTCTTGAACCCAGACCTTCTCACCCTGTGCTCCTCAAGCTGTCCACTGGCTCCTCGATCTGGCCTGTGCTCAGAAGCACTTGGGTGACTAAGAAACACAACCCTGGACTGAGGGCCAGAAACTCATGTTTGAAAAGCAGCTTGGGATATTCTAAACACTGTGGTATACAGTAGCTGTGTTCTTTGGTCAACCACTTCCTGGGGGGGAGGTCTGACTGCCCTGTGCCTGCAGTGCCCACAGCACCCCTGCATCATCTGGTGTGGGTTGAAAGAGCCCCCAGGGCATGGGAGGTGGCCATTAGCAGGGCTTGGGCCTGGGCACATCTTAGTAAAGCCATATAGTCATCAGCTCTTAGTACAGGAGGTATGAGCCAAGCTGACGTAGCATAAGAGCAGCAGAAGGTTTAAAAGATTTATTAAGGAAAAGGTAGACTTGGTATGAATCAGATTTTCATTAACCTTGTTAAGGTCAAAATAGATTTATGTGTTAAATATTTTAAATAATACATTCTTTATACATTTAAGTGGCTTAGGGCAAATGCCTGTGAAACTTAAGTTGTGGAAAGACCCCATTATTAATCTGTGGAGTGTTACTTATCTAAATGTATGTATCAATCTCCCATATACATATTACAATATGATTATGCCTGGTTCCATATTGGTTTTAATACGTAGAACTGTAGATGAGGCTGTGCATCTTAGTCATAAGTGGAGCAGTGTTTGGAAGGAAGACATGAGCTGTTATCTGCACCGTTACCAGCATGGCTACGCATGGCAGGGGCACTACACAAAATTCAACTTTAATCACACCTACCTGCCCCTAAACACACAAGGAAAAATGCTGTCTGGTGTTTTGGCAAGCCTGAGATAAGTACTGCCCTTTAGGGGAGGTAGATTTGATTTGACTTGGTATTTTGAGACAAGGTCTCACTTTACAGCCCGGGCTGGCCTTCAACTCTCAGTGATCTTTCTTCCCAGCCTCCTGAGTGCTGGGATTATGGGTTTGTATCACCACACCTGGTGGGGGTGAGCACAGAATTTTAGTGACTTCACAGTGTACACGTGTGTGATTGTGCTGCTTTCGATGTTGTTTTGATGAGAGTATGAGAAGGGGAAATTACCAAGAGAAGAAAAATGGCAAGACAGGAACTCTTCTCCTCTGGTCTTTATATGGTAATACGTTTGAGCCTGTAGATTTCAGGTTTTCACGGGTCACCCTCATACAGTCCCACTTTATCTCTGTGGCACTGTTAGAGGGCACAGGGTCCAGATTTCACCCAACAACTGCTTCTCACACAAAAAATAAACCTAAAACATAGCACTCTGATCATAAAGTTGGAATTTAGATGTTTCCTTAAATTGCTGATGTTTGATTTCTTTCAAACTCCCAAATATGTGTGTAAATGGTCTTACTCCAGTAAAAACCTCATTTTAAACTTTGAAAGTTTATGCTGTATTGCAGTACATTATTAAAAGATCTACAAAACTGAAATTTAATAGTTCTAAAATAAAGACTGCTTAACATCCTGTAGATTACATAGTACTGTGTCTTGGTCCTACAGCATGATAGAGGAGCCCCTTTTGCCCCCATAGAGTCTTTGGAAAGTGTGCAGTAGGAGAGAGGAGTACTTATAGCTCTTCCAGTGACAGGGACAGCTGGGCTTAGTTGTATTCTCTCCCAGAAACACTGATAGGTCATTGCTGATAGAGTCACAGCCCCTACCTACTATCTGGGTGCAGCCTGGATGCTGAGCATTAAGAAATGCTCATTTGGGCCGGACCAGCGATTTAGCTTAGTGATTCCATGCCTGCAGTGCAGGCGCAAGGTTCCAAGTTCAATTCCTGGTAACCACATACAGCAGTGACAGGTGTGGTGACTCACGCCCATCAGCAATCATTTCCACATACCACAGTGCTGGATGTGGTGGCTCACACCTGTAATCCCAGCACTTGGGAAGCACAGGCAGGAGGACTGCTGTGAGTTTAAGGCTCACCTGGGTTACATATTGCATTCAGTGCCAGCCAGAACTACAAAAGCAAGACCTTATCTCAAAAAAAAAAAAAATTGTTCATTCACCTGTCACTTAGATTCCATCAGCCCTGCCATGACACCTTGGTACAAAGATTATAGATCTGTGCTGTGTGTGAATCTGTACATACTTGATTATGTTAGGGGAGGGTTATAAAAGTAAGAAAAATCCCAGTATGTACCAGTCAGTCCTGGGGCTTGATACTTTGATGGAGCCAATGAACTGGACAGCAAAGGGAAAAGCTGTTCTTGCTATTGCCGATCTACCTTTATATATTATCCCAGAAAATCTCACCTGCACGTTAGACACAGTCTTTAAGCTTCTTTCCCAGAGGTCAAGATTTTCCAAAGCATTTTGTGGAATCATTGCCAGGTGACTTTTGCTGCTGTCGCTCACACCTCATCTTTGTTAACAGAAGATGTGGGTCTGTAGAGCTGTGCAGACCTGCTCAGTGAGCTGTTTTTGTTTTTAAAAAGTTCACATTCTACACACTACAGGATCATTACAGCCAGCCTCTGTAAAAGTATTCATTATACCACTTGCTTGCTTTTCCAAAAACTTGTGTGAACTTTTGGAGTCAAATTGTGACCTAATTGTAATCTCAAAATCATATATTTAAAATTCCTATTCCTGTTAACATCGTTTTTGAAGTGGTTACTTTTTGTTTTAAATGACAGTATTTCCATTTCAGAAGACATTTTCTTGCTGTCGTTAAACTTAGAAATGATCAAATTTTATTTTTAAAAAATTTGGGGGCAGTGGAGGATTTAGCCCAGTGGTGCCACGCTTGCCTGGCAAACCACAAGGTCCTGAGTAAATCCTGGTGCCCCACCCCCCATGAGGGGGTACATTGTAGATATGCAGCATAATAACAGACCTCGTAAGGAATTTGTACCTGGGCATGATACGTCTTACTTTCTTCCCATTCCCCTTCCTCCCCTTATTTATAAAATCTTTGTTTCCATTTTCTCCTGGTTTTCCTTGTCTTTTCCATCCTTTTTCCACCCCTCCTTCTTTGTTCCCTTCACGTTTGAACATTTTCTTCCCATTTTCCAATATCTGGTACATTTTGGTCCTTATTTACACTTTTGGTTTCTCACACTGGAGAAATAGTGCAGTATTTAAATATGTGCATCCAACCTAAAAACTGATCAAATTTAGTCCAACCTTTTTTTTGTGTAGAATCAGGCCTTTTCTCTTCCTTCCCAGATAGTAGCTGTTGATCCTGTTGTCCTGATGATTGAGTTTCTGAATTGGTAACTAGCCAAGAAAGTAAGCGCACCCAGGCCCTGTCCTGTCCACTTGTGTGTAGAGTGTGATGTGGTGTTGGTTTCAGTGCCTGTGATTTAGAGCTGGGTGTATTGTAAGAATATTGGACTTTGGGGCTGAGGATTTAGCTCAGTGGTTCCGGTGCCTGCCTTGCTAGCACAAGAGCCCAAGTTCGATCCTGGTAACCACATAGGACAGTACTGGGTGTGGAGAGTCACCCCACCAGCAGTCAGAACCACATACCACAGTACTGGGTGTGGTGGCTCAGCTCTGTAATCCCAGCACTTGGGAGGCAGAGGCAGGAGGATTGCTGTGAATTTGAGGCTGAGCTCAGAGCTGGCCTGAACTACAAAGCAAAACTCTTGTCTCAAAAAAAAAAAAAAGAAACCCAAAAATGAATATTGGACTATGGTGCTGGTTTTCCTGTCTCTGATACATGCTTTTGGAACTGTAATTGAAAGATATGGAAGAGAGATTGCTTTATTTTGTTTTGTAGATGCCAATTTTAAAATTTTTTTTAAAGAATAAACTGTTGGGAATTTAACTCAGTGGCACCACACCTTCTTTGCAAGCACAATATCCTGAGTTCAGTCCCCAGTACCACAGGGGGAAAAAAATTAACAGCAGGAAATTAAAGAAATTTAGAATTAGATATTTTAGTATGATTTAAGACTTTAAAACATGTTTAATCTTGATATTCATTTAGTTCTTTAACTTACAGAGTTGAGCCAGGTTTGGTGGCACATGCCTGTGATCTCAGCGCTTAGGCTGAAGCGGGAAGATTGCCTTGAGTTGGAGGCCAGCCTGAACTACATAGCGAGACTGTCGCAAAGAGCAAAAAAAAAAAAAAAAGTCACGGAGTTGGGCACATTTTTTTTTTAAATTTAGAAAATTGTGGCCTCACTTCTAAGCTAGTAGTACCAGCCAGTGAACCTGTAAGGGATGGTGGTTATATGAGAGAATATCTTCTAGCTGTCATAATCTTGAAAGTGATTAAGGAGAATGCTTTAAGAAGACTTAACTTTGCATATGCCTGGTGGCACACACCTATGCTCCTGGCTTGCTCAGAGGCTGAGGCAGGAGTATACTAAGTTTGAGCCCAACCAAAGCAATTTAGCCAGACCTTGTCTCAGAATTAACAAACAAAAAACACGAGATGTAGCTCAGTGTGAAGGCTTTGGATTTAAGCCCCACTGCCTCAAAAAAAGACAAGCTGTTCCTGAAGTTGGAAGTAACATTTGGCAAGCATTTCACATATGTGGTGCTCTGGTTGGATACCGAGACGTCTGTGAGCCGATACTGAGTGTCTCTGAGTGCATTACATCTGTACCTGTCAGGTGCCTTGGTAAATCTTGGCTTTCACAAGCGAAAAATGTAAAAGCTGCCTGAAATCACTAGTCTTTATTTTTTCCCTTTGAAGTGATTATATGACAACATCACAAACATTTTTAAGGCTGTCCTGTCACTGGAACCACCTCGGTTCCCTTTGATTTTTGTCACCCTGATGCTACCATTTCACTTTGCCCTTCATCAAAACAGATCTTAGGGATTTGTTGGATGGACTGTGTGCGACTTTGCTTATCACATTTTTTGTTCTGGACAGTTTTTCCTATTTCTACTGTCTACATAATTAACCATTTTAAATAGCTGCATCGTATTCTGTCCTCTGTCTCTGGTCAGATCACTTCTTTAGCATTCAGCCAGTTTCTGACGTTGCGCAAACCTTGCAGTGCTTGGCTTCTGTGTCCTGCACTTACTGCCTGGGGTCTTGGGAGCTGCATGCCTCACTGGGGCTGTGCACGAGTGTGTAGAAAAATACATTAGCACTGCATTAACACCAGTTAGCCCGAGGTGGGACTGTGCTGCCTTAAAGCCGCGAACCTGCGTCTGAACCTGGCCTTTGCACTTGCAGAGCTGTGGACTAAGCTGCCCGTGGCCCTTGAGCGGCTTGTGTTTTGTGACCGGTGTGAGAACAAATGTCGAAGATAATGCTGTTGTCCCATTGCCAAGTGGCTTAGAGTTCTCGAAAATGCTCAGGAGGGCACCAAGAGAAAGAAACCGCATTTACATGTGATTGTTTTGTTCTGTTTCAGATCAATGTCCGGGTTACCACCATGGATGCGGAGCTGGAGTTCGCCATCCAGCCAAATACCACTGGAAAGCAGCTTTTTGACCAGGTTGGTCTCTGACCTTGAGAGAGAGAATTACTATTTGGAAAAAAATGTTTGCAACACCCAGTCATTTTTCTTGTTAAGTACATTACCTTGGTTTGCTCATTCAAGGTAACAAATGAAAAGAATCTTTGAGAAGGTAAAAACTACTATCTCATGACACCATTATAAAACACCAAAAAGATAGGAGATTTCTAGAAAATATTTACTGCTGATGTTATTTATTCTTACAACAGCTACTCTGAATATAGTCCGATCTTAGTGGTTCAGTGTTTCCCAAAGTAGACAGAAAACCATTTTTGGCTTTGTTTTTATGGATGGATGTCACAGGTCAGCAAACGTCTACAAAGGGCTGGATAGCAAATACTTTTGGCATGCAGGCCACACAGCCTCTACCATAACCACTAAGCCTGACCATTGTAGTGTTGGAAGCAGCCATAAACTCATGAATGAGGGACATGGCTGTCTCCCAGTAAAACTACTAGCAACACTGAATCTCTATGTGACCCCTAGTTTAACAAAATAGAAACCCATTCTTGTGGGATGCATGAGTGGCACAGGCTGTAGCTAGCTGTCCCGCTTTATTTTTTAAAACCCCGTCTGTGGTTGAGCTTTGCCAATGTGAGCACTGTGACACGGGCCTGGTGAGAACTTCAGACCCTTTGGACCAACCTACTCCGGGTGCCTGGGCTCGGGTCCCTCTGATTTCTTTCTTGACACGGGACTGTACCTGCAGTTGTCGCCCAAAATATTCTCGGTGGTTCGCTCCACGAGGCAGCTCTCACTCCGGAATGGTCTTTGTGTTAAGACTTTACCTGGCGTGTTTTATATGATGGAAGTGGAATCGTTTCCACAGCAAACCCAGCTTCCCTCCCTGCCTTCTTGCTGCTCTGCGCAACTCCTTGGACTAAGTGGGCTCGGGTGGTGCCTGGGTCACTGTGCCCTGTGGTCAGCAAAGGCCCTCTGGAGAAGGCAGCACAGGTGCATCTGTAGTCCTGCGCCTCCCTGAAACCCAAAGAAAAGGGTAGAGAGCAAGAACTGTGAGCCAGTGAGGACACATGACACTTCTCTAGGGAGCACTCGAGAGAGCGAGGTCTAGGCTGAACTCGGCCTGAGGACAGGGACCCTGGGAGCACAGGGCCAGAGGCTGCTTTCCCGGGAGGGCGCCCCCACCCCCAAGGTAGCAGCTGTATTCTGGGTTCACACACTAAACCTGAAAATGAGGGAATGGTGATTGAGGAAACTCAGGAGGTAGAATTTACTTACAAAGAATCCAGGTAGCTCTACCCAGGCTTAGTTTATCTCTGCCCTGGTAGTGCTGTGTACGTAGTCAAGGTGCCAGGATGTGCCAGGCTGGTCCTACATGGATGAGTGTGGTCTGGCCAGCTGGCCATCATTACTGCTGTCACTATTGTTTTCAGGTTGTTTCTTAGGTCTGTGTTTCCCAGTAGTTGCTCTCAGGTAAAACTGAATAAGGGTTAAAAAAACTAAAGATTCTTAAATATAATCGCAAAATGAGTTGAATGGAGTCAGCTAAGCGCGTCATGACTTCACCCCAAGCGTGGGCAGTGGCTTGGCTTTCAGGGTTGGCTTTGCCTCTAGCCATCATGTCCCTTGGTCCCTCCCAGGCACTGTAGTTTAAGTGGCCTCAAACAAAACTTTTTTAAAGCAGAGGTGGAAACTTTAGGACAAGTATAAAAACTAGACTACAGATAAGAAAAATATTTGGTGGGGAGCTGGTTCATAGGCTAGACTCCCAGCACTGGAATACAACTGGATAGGGCAAGAGAGACACTGAAGGCAGGTGCTTCTCCTCTTTCCTACCTCTCCTGTCCTCGAATCTGCTCGCAGCAGTGTGAGCTCCAGTACAGGGCTCTGGATTACTGGAAAAAATCTTGGAGCCATTTGCCATGGAGTGGGACAGCAGACACAGAGCTGGATTGGGTGATTCAAGGGGAGGGGTCCTGGGGAATCAGGAAGGCTCCAGACACATAGCTGCTTTTTCCTTCTGAAACCTACTGTCCAAGCCCTCCGGGGAGGGGATGTTAATACTGTTGGGGTGCTCCTTGCCATGACAGTGTCAGGGGCAGGTAACCAGAACACCTGCAGAGATATTTTCTAGGAATGAGGAATTTCTCATGTGGATGGACTATGGGGTGGTGGTTAGAGGGCATTGAGGAACAGGTTAATTCTCCTGTACCATATGGGGAAGCCATGTCACCCTGAAGCAGGGCTCTGAAACAAAGACGCTGAGAAAAATAAGAGATTTCTGCAGTAAAGGTATGCAGTAGGTCAGGGCAATGACCTGGAGATGAGTTTACTCCGAGAGAGCGGGGTCTTGGCCTGACTGTGCAAATGGCCCCAGACCCTGGTTTGTCTGTCCTACTCTTCCCGAGGTTGCAGTCCAGGCTGTGGCTGCGGTGGGTGATGCAGTGGCAAGGCTGGATTAGGTGACGGGGTGCTGGTCTGTGGGGAACAGGTGAGCAGGACTCATTAAAAGTCCTGGTCTGGGGCTGGGGATTTAGCTCAATGGTTCTGGCGCCTGTCTTGCAAGTGCAAGGACCTGGGTTCGATCCCTGGTGACCACATACTTATGCTGGGTGTGGAGACTCACGCCCAGCAGCAACCAGTAGCACATACCACAGTGCCGGGCATGGTGGCTCACACCTGTAATCCCAGCACTCGGGAGGCAGAGGCAGGAGGATTGCTGTGATGAGTTGGGGGCTGAGCTCAGGGCCAGCTAAACTACAAAGCGAGACCCTGTCTCAAAAAACCTTAAAAAAAAATGTCCTGGTCTGTGCTCTGCACTCAGCTGCCTTAAACACACAAGGTGTAGGGCTTCACCAAGACCCGGGCAGAGCGCTGTGGAAGAACCTTCATTTCCTTCACATCGTCTCACACTGAGGAGTCCTGGGGATAGGCTATCCTCTTTCTGGTGGGTCAGGAGAGGATGAACAGGTCAGTGCTTGGCATTTAATAGAGACACTGGGCTGGGGTGTAGCTTGGTGACAGAGTGCTTGCCTAGCCTGCATGAGGCCCTGGATTCCATCTCCAGCTTCTCAAGTCAACCGCTGAGGCTCCTAGTGTCAGCCAGCATTTGCCCTCCTTACAGTTGAGGATACAGGCCGAGACCAGGTGTTCACTTGAAATTTCAGGTCTTGGTTTAACGATGATTAATGTCTGTCACTGCCTCTGTTTTCATTGTTCTCATGAGAATAACCTACGCAGGGCTCTTGCTGTAATGTACCATGACTTTTTTCTTATGTGGTGAATTTTAAATGTTAAGTCCTAGGGTTGGGGTGCTACCGTAGCCGTATCAGAATTTCACATTTCTGGGGTTCCCTTTGCATCTTTACAGCCAAGTACCCTCTTACCAATCAGAGCCTGCCACCTCCAGCTTCCTGCTTTCTGAAGACTACTGATTTCCTTTTTCTTAGATTCCTCCACCAGACACAAGGCCCAAGTGGTGTGTGAGTTACTTTCGGCCACTTCCCACCTCGGCATCTGTGCTGTCAGCACACCTGGACATACCAGTTCCTCCGTTCTCTGTGCTGGCCTCAGCTCGCCTGGTGATCTTACTCAGGAAAGCATCTTATTGTGCAGAGAAGTGGGAGAGTTTATAAGATTTAAAGATAACATGAAATCTGTTAGAATTTCTATTAAAATGAACTGAAAGCCTGTTGGTAGGTTACTTGAGGTGAGAGGAGAGGTGCTGCTGCCAGTGTGCTTGATTAAGCAGGTGGCTGTCGCAGTCTCCTGGGATTGCTGGATGCAGGGGTGACCGCTAGATGCAAGGGTGACTGCTGGATGTGGGTGTGACTGCTGGTAGCAGTTGCCGGTTTAAGGAAGGTTCTCATGGCCAGGCCTCTCTCCCCCTCTCACTCTGTTGCAGGTGGTTAAGACTATTGGCCTCCGGGAAGTATGGTACTTTGGCCTCCAGTATGTGGACAATAAAGGATTTCCGACCTGGTTGAAACTTGATAAAAAGGTAAGTCAGAGTTAACTATTTACAGGTTATTAAGTGTTGGTCAATTCCACTGCCATTAAAACCAATGCAGTTTAACTCTGAAACCTTTTGATTTTTTTGCTCCTACTAGTGTAAAAATTTTTTATAGACAAATTGAGTGCAAACTGCCAGTATTTGAGGATGCAGGTTGGAAATTAGATCCTGGCATTCCTAAGACCCTTCCTTCCTTACTTATGTAGCATTCAGTTGACCTTAGGTTTTTTTTCAATGAGATTGCTAATCTTAGAAACCATGAATCACTCACTCTGATGTAAGAACCTGTTATTGCTTTGTTTAAAGCTGATAGATTATCTTCCAACTCCAAAGATTGGGTAATTCCACTACAATTATAGGAGAGGCCATCAGCTGATGTACTTTATTCAAACTCTTGAGAACTTTTTTTTCCTCTCAGCACCCCACCTTCCCTGGCACTGTAAGGTGGGTGACAGGGTGATAGTGGAGGAAGTGCTGTGGCGCCGAGGCACATGGACAGATCGAAGGACTGCAGATCTCTGGGGCTGGGGTCATTCCAGATCTGATCGCTCTGGGATTAATAGTACCCTACTAGAAATGAGGGCTGGGGAATCTGCTTGCAGGTCAGTGACTTGGGTTTCTACGGGGCTCTTTTTGTCTCCCACGTTAGAAAGGTAACGTCACCACAAATAACTACCTTCAGAGAACAGCTCCTCTGGAGTCAGTGTCAGCGGCCTGGTTTTAGGACAGTGTTTGGAAATGGCTGCCAAGCATGTAATCTGAGCTGGCTTTTGTTACCCAGGTGTCTGCCCAGGAGGTCAGGAAAGAGAACCCCCTCCAATTCAAGTTCCGGGCCAAGTTCTACCCTGAGGATGTGTCTGAAGAGCTCATCCAGGACATCACGCAGAAGCTGTTCTTCCTCCAGGTGAAGGAGGGGATCCTTAGTGATGAGATCTACTGTCCCCCGGAGACAGCTGTGCTCCTGGGGTCCTATGCTGTGCAGGCCAAGTTCGGAGACTACAACAAGGAAGCGCACAAGTCTGGGTACCTCAGCTCCGAGCGGCTGATCCCTCAGAGGTGAGCACAGGTGTCACCAGCCGTGGGGAGTGGAAGTGGTAGATTGGAGGGAGCAGGGGACTCTGAAGGTCAAATGCTCTGAAGTACCGGACTTCAGAATGTGCAGAGCCAGTGGTTTTCAGAGGCACTGATGATTAACTAAAACAGGGTGGTACACTCCTTCTGCCTGGAATCTGCCTGGAATCCCTCAGGCAGCGTGTCACCTGGGGTCCTTGTCAGTCAGCCTTCTTGTGACTTGTCTGCATGGCTCTTCCAGGCGTACAGTATCTGGCCTCTGTGTAATTTGCCCTTATTTATTAATGGTCACAAAAATTACTCCTTTTGGAAGAAAAAGTCAGTGAAATACCTTTTAAAATTCTTCTTGCATGACGAGATTTTATCTTCAAAAGGCTAGATCTTCAGTGTAATCCTCAAAAATGCTACACATTAGAAAGTAGAAAGTACATAAACTCTGTTGTATTTGAAAGGACAGTACGGGTTTGAATGCCAGTGGGGAGTAACCCCGGGGCTCACGTCTCACAGCCCTGGAAGATGACAGTGTTGTTCCTTCTCTTGCAATCCAGAGTGATGGACCAGCACAAACTGACAAGGGACCAGTGGGAGGAGCGGATCCAAGTGTGGCACGCAGAACACCGGGGAATGCTCAAGTGAGTGCTGGCTGAGTGTCTCCGGTCTGGGTCGTCTCCTGTCCCTCCAGCCTGGCTTCTCAGGGCCTGCAGAGTGGCCAGTCTGGCACCTGGGTTCCAGGGGGCGGAAGGGGACCTTTGTTTCTTTTTGGTGTTGAGACGTAGCCAGGTGGCTTTGTGCTGTTGCCTGGAGAAAGAAGCAGCTTAGTTTAAGCCTTCAAACCATAAAAGCTCTCTCCTCTTTAGAGAAAGTCTTGGGTCTGAAACTCATTTACTTAAGGGGTGGGGGGTTCTGTTCTCCAGGAATCAGAATGAGGTTTTTCATCCCTCTGCCAAACAGGTGCTGGTTGTCTCATTTCTTATGAGATCACTGTCTCCAAAAGTATATACAAATGAAAATAGCAAAACCCGGTGGGGTGTGCTGTCAGTGAAGTACCTGTGGAGCATGAAGGACAGAGGAACGGAGGCTGCTAGTGAGGAGGGCAGAACCTCTGAGAGCTCTGAGTGCACCACAGAGAAAGAAGATTTTATCTGTGTGCCTCAGAACCAGTGTGTGCCAGTCAGGTCTTCCAGAGAGTCAAAGTGTGGCAGCAGCCAGGGCAGGGCCCAGGATGGAAAGCCCCTGGAACACAGCATCCGAGTGGACCCGGTCCCTCAGCTGAGCTCCCTTTAGCTGCCTGGTGTCCTGCTTGCTTGTGTCTACCCGTCCTATGTGAATGACCTCCATCTTTCATACTGGCAGAAGTTTGACTATGTGAGATGGAGAGCACTACCTAAAATTGGGCCTGTGTTTTGCCTCCCTGTTTAGAGATAATGCTATGCTGGAGTACCTGAAGATTGCTCAGGACCTGGAGATGTATGGAATCAATTATTTCGAGATCAAAAACAAGAAAGGAACAGACCTTTGGCTTGGAGTCGATGCCCTTGGATTAAATATTTATGAGAAAGATGATAAGTGAGTTGAAGCTTATAGCTGTTGCTTGCTGGTGGGTCTCATAGGGCTGGAAACAATGGTGGAAATGGCAGTAATTTGAAGTATTTATTCAGGACTTACCAGCCCAGAGTGTTAAAGGTTTGGGGCTGTGTGTTGGCCCAGGGAAGGACCATCTGCTGTCCTGTCTTCCATCTGCTCAGACCCACCAGCTGCCTGCAGGTCCTGGCACATCGGACTGCTCTCACCCTGGCAGCCGGGCCGCAGGCCCCCACTTTGAGACTTGTACCGATTTAACCAGGAATATTTGTAGTGGGATCAGACACTTGAAGTTTCTGTAAACAGCAGCCCATATGTGTAAATAATTACCAAGCCTTCTCAGCCTGTGGGAGGTGTCTCCTCACTCCAGGGTATCTGCGTTGTCAAGTGAGGTCTGTGAGTGCAGAGTGAGGCAGAGAGAGCCTGGGCCCCCGCTGGCCAGTGCTTACCTGTCTTGTCACCCTGTCAGGAGAGCCACTCTGTGTGGTTGCCGCCCTTGCCACTTTGAGGAAGCGTCAGGGAGAGGCTCCTGGGTCCCCTGTGGTGGCTGAAGGCAGCTAAGGCTCTGGCTGAGAAAGCCCCTGGAAGGAGTGCTTTGGTCTGTGTGAAGAGCAGAGTGGCCCACAGGCTCAGGATGTGCCCAAGACCTGTGCTGTGCCCTAGTACCTGTGCTGCCCACAGCCTGTCGCTTAAAGTGACACTGCCGTTTGTGTCCCGTTCGTTGCTCACATCTCAGCTGCTCTCAGATCTTTCTCCTCTCAGCGCCCCATACCTCACATTTTCCTGAAGCATCTCTGGAGTTATCAAGAGGAGTGGCACTGCTGTGATGGCTGACAGGCATGTAAAGAGTCTGTCTGCAGCCGGGTGTGGTGGCTCACACCTGGAATCCCAACTCCAGGGAGACAGAGGCAGGAGGATTGCTGCGAGTTTGAGGCTTGCCTCAGCTACATAGTGAGCTCAGGGCCAGCCTGAAATACAAAGCAAGACCTTATCTCAAAAATCTAAAAACCAATCTGTCTGCAGTCCCAGTGAAGGTGTTCCTGCCAGCGACCTGACAGAATTGGATTCCCGTGGGCCCCTGGGCAGGACTGTGCCCTTACCTCACACTTTCCCTTGGTGCCAGTATTGACCTGTGTGGATGGAGGCAGGCTCTGTGCACCGGGGACCGGAACCCATCAGGATGGGCACTTGCGGGAGCACCAAAGGGCAGCTCAGAGAGCCTGGAAGTGTGCTGTTGAGCTTGCAGTTTGCTCTTGCCTGAGGGTATTGAACGTAGTGTGGAGGAGAGACTAGAGCAGTCTGAATAAAGGAGGTGCTTGGGGACCAGCCGCTGCCCTGCAGACCCCAAGTTGGAGGCTGGGTCTATTAGCACAGTCAGCCCAGAAGCTATGCTGAAAGGAAGGGGGAGCGCCTGTCCCCCTGGGAACGTGTGGGAAACTGCCTCTGTCTTTGAATTCCATTCTTGAGTGGCCAGGTTCTGTAACAGAGCCGCAGCCAGGGCTGTCCAAACAGGTTTTTCAGGCGGCAAGAAAGAGCCATAGGCAGGGACTTGCTGATGTCAGCACATAACCACGCCAACCCACGGAAATCTTCATTTCTTCTGGTCAGATTGAAGCTATGAGCCCCATGCGGGCCTACTCCTGCTTCTGTCTCTCTCCACTCAGGAGCCAAGCTGGCCATTCGGAAGTGGGCCTTCCCCATCTTTGTTTTGAGGTTCCCCCACCCTCCCTCCCCTCACCTAGAGCCACACCCTTTCCAGAGAAAAAGCACTTAGCTACACATTTAATCACTTAGGACACCCCCACTCTTTGCCTTTTGAACAGATATGGATCCCAGGGGTTAGCAGTATAAACAAGAGATTGTTACTCGAGTCTGAGGGCTGCTGAGCACTGGCTATAAGCTTGGGGTGTTGAGTTGCTGTCTTTAGTGGCAGAGCTAATGGCAAGAATTAGATAGTCTTGATACATTGTTGAAGGGAGAAATCTAATCTATGGAGTATGTAAATTGAGCTATGAGATAGATGTAGTGCATTCTGCACATAAATACATCTTTATTTTGTCCTTTTTGATATTAAATCGGCTCTGACTAGGACATGTCCCCCAGGGTCCGCTTTTCACGGGACCATGGTAGGGAGACTTCAAGCGTTTGTCCCCACTTTTTTAAACCCTTACTTCACAAGAGGGCAGGCAGCCCCTTCCCTGTGGCAGTCAGAGCGGGGGAAGTCTGAGCGTGATCTGACCAAATACAAAAACTAAACAATGTAGAGAAAACTGATCTGCCCCAGTGTGTTACGTCCTTTGAAAGAGCATTTCCCTGCTTAGCTCCATCCCCCCGGGGTTCCCTCGGTCAGAAAGTACCTGTGCAGATCGGCAGTTGTGAACCCGAATGGGCCCAGGCCCTAGACCCTCAGAGGTGAGTGCCCAGGGAGCCGAGCAGGGAACCAGAATGAGGCGTGGAAAAGGTCTTTGTTTCCCAGCGGTGCAGTTCAGGCTGGCAGTAGTTCCGCTTTCGCCCCCGAGCGCTGGGACCCGGGGCCTAGATCCACACCAGGCTGCCGTGTGTCCTTTAAACTGTTGCGTGTAGTTACTCAGGATGGTTCTTGCTGTATCATCTCTCCAGTTTCACTCCCTCCGCCACCGACTCCACATCATTGTAGCTCTCCACCTTCCTACACATTTCAAGGAAATTGTACCATTGGTACATGTTCCCTGAAATGAAAACACAGATTGCTTTCTGGAGCTCAGTGTGTTACCATAAAGTTCAGGTCCAGTGAAGTCATAAGTGTTCATTGTCTGAGTTTTAACAATGACACCTGTACAATCTAAAATCCTGTCAAGTCATGGAACATTATCCATTAGCCACTGCAGATCATGTGTGTGTTTCTGTGTGTGGATCTGGGGATCAAACCAGGCCTCATGCCTTTTAAGCAAGCGCTGTACCTCTGAGCAGCATCCCCTGCCCCAGCAGATTTGGGGTTTAAATCTTTTAATTGTTCTTTCCCTTTTAAATGAATAGACTTCAGAAAGCTTCCCAAGATAGTAGTAAGAGTTCCTGTGTGCCCTTCACCCAGCTTCCTCGGTGCTAACATCTATAACCAGAGTCCAGGTGTCAAAGCCAAGGTGTGGACATTTCTGCTTCAGTCTGTTGGTCACTGAATTTGGTCTCTGCCCCGTGACTCAATTCAGAGTCGGATTAACATTCAGTTGTCACATCTTCCTGTCTCCTTTCATCTGGGATAGCTCTACAGTCCCTTTGTCGTGACCTTTAACTTTTTGAAGAGTACTGGCTAAGTTTGATGTTTGCTCATAATTTGAGTTTTATGATTTTGGCAAAAGTCCCATAAAAGTGCGGTGGTACCTCCGAGGGCCCCCGCGGGGTAGCACGTGGCGTCAGGGTGCTTGCCGCTGCTGCCGCTGACTGATCTCCGGGTAAGGAGACGTCTACCGGGTTTCTCCACTGTAGTTGATTTCTTCCCTTTTAACTGGCAGCCTGTTTTGGGGAGATGCTTCCACCTATACACTTAATTCTTATACTTTCATCTATTATATGTTGCACTGATTGATGAGATTTACATGAAATAATCATTACCATGGTACTAGAGATTGGAATTCTACAAAAAGCCAGTTGCTTTATTGAATTACTTATATGAATATAAACTCATGGATATTTGTCTTGGTCTTTGTGTTAGTCTTTGGGTAATGTTTACAGTGGTGTTGTGTACGGCTTGGGCCCGTGGACTGGTTGCACATGGCACCCATGTTTTGTGAGTGTGACCTCACCTCCGGCTACCTCAGGATGCTCCAGCCATGTCCTGTGTCCTGTGTGCTCCTTGCTTCAACCCTGGAATCAGCCATTTCTTCAGAAGGCCTCTGGTCACTGTTACTTTATAGTCTTTTTTTTTTTTTTTTTCATGTGGTAATGGAGGTCAAAACCAGGGGTGGTATGCCAGCGAGTGACATCCCCGTCACTTTTTTTTTTTTTTTAATTTTAAGACTTGTTCATGCTAAGGTTCCCAGGCTAGCCTAGAACTTGTGATCCTCCTGTCTCTTTGGGATTCAGAAAGGTACCATCACACCCCCCCCTTTTGATACCCAGGATCAAACTTGGAACCTTGTGCTTTCAAGGGGGGCATTGAGCTAAACCCTTGGCCCTTGCCACTTTATTAAAAAATGTATATCTCAGGGGCCGGGGAGTTAGCTCAGTGGTTCCGGCGCCTGTCTTGCAAGCACAAGGGCCTGGGTTCGATTCCCCGGTAACCACATACCTATACTGGGTGTGGAGACCCACACCCAGCAGCAACCAGTTCCACATACCACAGTGCCGGGCGTGGTGGCTCACGCCTGTAATCCCAGCACTCGGGAGGCAGAGGCAGGAGGATTGCTGTGATGTGAGTTGGAGGCTGAGCTCAGGGCCAGCCTGAACCACAAAGCGAGACC
>PVIR01008695.1:0-55847 GCA_004026965.1 Petromus typicus
CTTCGGCACTGCCCTCAGCCTGGGAGCCTGGATACAACATAAGGGACAGAAGGAGGCTTGTCTTGTCCCTTGTTTGCTTTGTTACCTTCTACCCAACATGTTTCTCCTCTGTGATGCTTGTCTGTGCTGCCACCCTTCGGAGGCAGCTAAGGACTGAAACTTCTACAAACTGTGAGTCAAATAAACCTGTCTTCCCCTAACTTTAGGTATTGGCTATTTTGTTTCAACAATGAGAAAAGTAACTAAGACAACTCATTTGAAAATATTTGCATTGAAATGGCCTCTATCTTAACAGTTTTTTCTTTTATGGATTGTGTATTTGATGTGATATCTAAAAAGTCATCTCTCAACCTCAAATCACTTACATTTTTTTCTATGTTAGTTTCTAGAAGTCTTATAGTTTTGCATTTTATATTTAGGTCTGTGACCCATTTTTGAGCTGTTTTTTGTGGAAAATTACAAGATCTTTGTCTCGCTTCTTCTCCCCATTCCTTATTTTCATGTTCTTCTGCCTCCTCTACCTCTTTTTCTTTTTTTCTTCTCTTCCTTCTCCTCTTCTTCATTCTTCTTGCATGTGGATATCTAGTTGTGACAGCATCATTTCTTAAGGTCATTCTTTCTACATTAAATTTTCTTCCCTTTTGTGAAAAACAAGTTGATTTTATTTATGTAGACCTTTTTTTTTTTTTTTGGCCAATACCATGTGGTCTTCATTATTGTATTTTTTGACTAATATTGATATTGGATAGTGACATTTATCTGACTTTATTCTTTTAATATTTTTTTTGCCTCTGTGAAGAGTAATATTGTGTTTTCTTATTTCCATGTATATCTAATAGGTTTTATTTTTTAAAGCCAGACATTATAAATATAATGTTATAACTCTAAAAATCAATTTCTATCCATTTCCCCAGGGGATGTGGTTGCTGCTTGTTATCGGTTGTGTTTGTTTAGTGAAATTTCTAAGCTATTTTTGTGTATTGAATTTTTTATTCTTGAGATGCTGGGGTGGAGGGTTAAACTCCAGGCCTTGTGCACATCCTGGGCAAGTGCCCCATACTGAGCTACGTCCCTAGTTCTCTAAATTATTTTTGTAAAGATTGTATGTTATATGGGGACATTGAATTCTCTGTTCAGTTATCTCAGTGCTCAGCTGGTTATTTGAGGTTTCCTTAGACACCTGGAGTAAAACTCAAACAAAACAAAACACTAAAGACAAAATCAAAGATGCCTGATCTTCTCAGACTGGCTCAGTGTTGACGCGTTTCTCCCACACTTACACAGACTGTTCAAGACTCTGTGTTAGTCTTTATTTTCTCTTTTCATGGAGCCTAAACTTTTGATGAGAAGTCAAAGTTTAGCATTTTCTCAGGTGTTCTTTAAGTGTGTGTCCAGCTCTGGGCATGTGTGTGGACCTCTAAATTCCCCAGCACACGTGAGCTTTCCCAAGCGTTTTATCTCCTGTCTATTTCCATCTCCATCTTCCTCCTTCCCTGGCTTTTCCGTGTGCCCAGTGCTTCCTCACCTGTTACCTCTTGTCTCAGCAGCTGGTATATTTTTCTTTTAATATTTGCCACAAACATTGCCCAAGAAGTTGCTTTGGCTCTAGGAAAGTTCTGAACTGTGTGTGGAACTGAAGATAGCCTCCAAGTTACCTCCTTAGGGAGCCACCGAACAGATCAAAATACATAACCACAATTATTTGTTAAAAAGGACTGTATTGTTCTCTCTGACATCAGCAGGCTGCACTCAGGGGAAATATCATAAAGTTATGGGAACAGGAATCCCTGTCATGGTAAACGGAGAGATCATTGAGAATTAAGAAGGGGTGTGTAACAAGTCGTACAATCTTTGTTCATCTTGATCTATATTATATTTCTAGAACCTGGCCTCAAATCAGAGTGCCCTGAAGAACAGCTACCCTGTGGAACGACCACGGCATCATGACCCAAGACAAAGAACCTGTCATCAGAACCTTTTATTCAGTTTGCATCATGACTTTAATAATTGGAACCATAACCCAGATCTGTGAAGAAAGTGAATTTGAAGTGTGCATGTCAAAAAGTAACCTTACTCATGTTCCAAAAAACCTGTTGCCTACAACCAAAAGCTTAGATATATCTCAAAACTATATATCTGAGCTTCAGATTTCTGATATCAGCTTTTTATCAGGGCTAAAAATTCTGAAACTTTCCCATAACAGAATCCAGAGACTTGATTTGAGTATTTTCAAGTTTAATCAGAATTTGGAACATTTGGATTTATCACACAATCAGCTGCGGAAGATATCCTGCTACCCTGTGGTGAGTCTGAAACATTTAGACCTCTCTTTCAATGACTTTGAGGTGCTGCCCATCTGTATGGAATTCGGCAACTTGACACAACTCAGTTTCCTAGGATTAAGCGCTGCGAAGTTTCAACTATTAGATCTGCTACCCATTTCTCACGTGCATCTAAATTACATTCTTCTGGTTTTGGGAGATTATTATGTGAAGGAAAATTTAAGAGAAAATCTTCAAATTCTGAATACAAAAACGCTTCATCTTGTTTTTCGCTCAAATAGTCTATTCTCTGTCCAGATGAACATATCGGTCAACACTTTAAGGTCCTTACAACTGACTGGTATTAAATTGACTGATGGGAACTGTCAAGATTTTACTAAATTTTTATTAGGGCTCGTTAGAGGTCCAGAGTTACTGAATCTGACTCTCAACCACATAGATACCTCTTGGAAATGTTTGGTTGAAATTTTTGCATTTCTTTGGCCCCGACCCGTGGAGTACCTCAATATTTACAATTTAACAATAGATGAAATCGTTAGTGATATACAAATTGTTTATCCTGAGACAACATTGAAAGCCTTGAAAATAGAACATATTACCAAGCGAGTGTTTCTTTTCTCACAGACAGTCATATACAAAGTGTTTTCTGAGATGAATATTCTGGCGTTAACTGTATCTGACACACCTTTTATTCACATGGTTTGTCCTCTGTCCTCCAGCACATTTAAGTTCTTGAACTTTACCCAAAATGTGTTAACAGATAGCGTTTTTGACACATGTTATACTTTGTTGAGACTAGAGACACTTATTTTGCAAAAGAATAGTTTAAAAAGCCTTTATAAAGTAAGCCTTATGACTCAGAATATGCATTCTTTAGAAATACTGGATGTTAGCGTGAATTCTTTGGAATCTCACAGATATGAAGAAAATTGCACTTGGACTGAGAGTATAGTAGTGTTAGATATGTCTTCAAACGCACTCACTGATTCTGTGTTCAGATGTTTGCCTCCCAACGTCAGGGTACTCGATCTTCACAACAATAGAATAGCCAGCATCCCTAAGGATGTCACCCATCTGGAAGCTTTGCAAGAACTCAATGTCGCTCTCAATTCTTTAACCGACCTCCCTGGATGTGGCGCCTTCAGCAGCCTCTCCGCACTGATCATTGAGCATAATTCGGTTTCCCACCCATCCGCAGATTTCTTCCACAGCTGCCAGAGGATTCGGTCAATGAAGGCAGGAAACAACCCGTTCCAGTGCACGTGCGAGTTAAGAGAATTCATCACCAACGTGGGCCGAGTGCCCAGCGCGGTGATGCGGGACTGGCCTGATTCTTACAAGTGTGACTATCCAGACAGCTACAGGGGGGTCCTGCTCAGGGACTTCCGCGTGTCTCCGCTCTCCTGCAGCAGCGCTCTGCTGGTTCTTACCGTTGTGGGCACCGTGCTGGTGTTGGCTGCTAGTGTGACGTTCCTGTGCCGCTACTTTGACCTGCCCTGGTATGTCAGGATGCTGTGTCAGTGGACCCAGACCCGGCGCAGGGCTGGGAACGTCCGCCTGGAGGAACTCCAAGGGACCCTCCAGTTTCATGCTTTCATTTCATACAGCGAACCTGATTCTGCCTGGGTAAAAAATGAATTAGTACCTTGCCTTGAAAGAGAAAATTTACAGATCTGCCTCCATGAGAGGAATTTTGTTCCTGGCAAGAGCATTTTGGAAAATATTATAAATTGCATCGAGAAGAGTTACAAGTCCATCTTTGTTTTGTCTCCCAACTTTATCCAGAGCGAGTGGTGCCATTACGAACTGTACTTTGCCCACCACCAGCTTTTCCACGAAGGGTCTAACAACTTAATTCTGATCTTACTGGAACCCATCCCACAGAACAACATTCCCAGCAAGTATCACAGACTGAGGGCTCTTATGGCACAGCGCACTTACCTGGAATGGCCCACAGAGAAGAGCAAACGTGGACTTTTTTGGGCTAACATTAGAGCTGCTTTTAATATTAAATTAACGCTAGCCACTGACAACAATGATGTGAAAACTTAAAAAAAATTCAGGAAATTCAACTTAAGAGACTTAGACTCTGATGGACACGATGGTTTTCAGTTACAGTTGTATTTTTTATATGTTTGGGAAAGACTGAATGAAAACCGTGTTTCAACTGAGCGGGGGGACTGGGCTAGGAATGAAGATGGTGCTTATTTTGTTACTTAGCCACAGCTCAATCTCTTCTGGTGTAACTATTTCACATTGCGACTGCCCCTTCTGAGGAACTTCTCAGTCATTAGGAGGGGCTGCCCTGCCTCCCCTTTCCCAGGCGGGTTCTGTGTGACCAGGAGACGGCATAGCTTCAGGTTAACTGAGAACTGCTCATGCGGGTCCTTGGAGTGTGCCGTGCGTTGTCGTCAGCCTCTCGGTGAGCTTCTTCACCCTGTTCAGCTTTGGAGCCTGAGAGAAAAATGATCCCAGTGTTGGAATATAAAAAAACATGTTTTTCTATATCTGAGACATAGTTTAATTTTTGGACCCTGATTCGAAGATAGGTGATAACCAGTGGAGACTCACGGAATAAAAATGTATGTGTACAAAGTAAAACAAAAGACAGGTGTACTTGCTTACCAGGGAAACATAGGGCCCAGTTCACTTGTCTGTGTAACTGGATGTTGAATGGGGTTTTTCTGGCTGCTGTAAAATTCTGGCTGATGCCTAGGGCTGGCTCGGACTCCTCCACCTGCTTAAACCACCACAATTTGTATTCCTCTAATCCAGCACCTTAAACTACACCCTCAAGAACACAGACATCTGTGACAGAGTAGTGGACAGCTCTCCGCATTGTGCTCCACTCTGCGAACTGGAACAGATCATCTGTCATCACAAGGCCATGTTCTCTCTCACCTGTATAGCTGCAAGACAGCCTCTTCCCCGGCCTCCTTGCCCCTCTCTTGCTGCACACATTTTTCAAGCAGCAGTCAGAGTGATGTAAGGTGTAAGTTATACTAAACTGTTCCCTGCTTACAGCCTGCTAATGACCTGCCTTCCCTAGCAGTGGGACAAAAGTCAAACCCTTCATGGTGACCCAGGAAGCAGTTGTGATCAGCCCTCCTCCCTCAAGACTGACCTGTCTTTCTTCTTGTCCAGTTGCCTTCCAGCTGTTCTGAATGCCTCCCACTGGCTTCCGCCCCTCTCACCCCAGCATGTCACTAGAGTAGCTTCCCCGAGTCCCTTTGGCTGTCCTCACCATTAGCATCTCACTTCATCACCCACAGGAGCGGACGGCCTCCTGCATCTTCTGCACGTTTCTCTCCTTGTTACCTTCATAGCACGTGTCGCTCTCTCACTTCCTTGCTTACAGTGTTTTCCGCTTCTCTGCGCTGTAAGTTTCAGGAGAATGAGAACCTGCTAGTGAGTTCGCTGCTTCTCCTGAGTGCTGGGAGATGTGCGAGGCCCACGGAAGATGGACAGTGACAACCTGCAGGAACAAATGGCCCTAACTGGTCATCATGGTCCTTGATTTTGTCCTACAGGATCCTGAAGACGTGGCGCAGGTGGGCCGTGGTGGGTGGGCCCTGGCAGGTCCACACCGAGCTTCTGCTGGCCCTGGGGTCCCTGCCCCACTGCCCAGTGAGCTGCCCTTGGCTGTGAGCACCTGGACCTGTTGTGCCCAAGCACAGCACAGCAGCCTGTCTGCAGAGGGGTCTGCACTGCTCTCCATGGGCTGCCATGGGGCGAGAGGACCCCAGCTTTGACCTGAAGCTGACAGAGAGGGGCGAGGCCACGTGGAAGGAAGATGACCTTTCTGACTCTGCACCAGCCGCCCCTCCTGGCCTGAGTGGAAAGAGCCCTTTTGTTTTGAAGGTTGTAAAAAAAATACCTGCAGTTGATTCATCTGGATGTTGTATTTCAATGTTGAAATATCACACTGTACCCCAAACCCTGATACTATGTGCACCTGTTACATGTTAATCAAAAATTTAAATGTAAATCTATGAAGAAAAGAATTGAGATATGTTAGGCGTATGTACAAACTTTCCAGATGAATTTACATTCATTATGTATTGCAAACATGTATCAATAAATATATATATGAAAAATAAAAGACAAAAAATAAAACAATCTACCTCAAAATTGCTCAAATAGTAGATTTTAACTGTTCCTACCACAGAGAAATGATAAGTATGTGAGGTAATGACTATGTTAATTAGTATGATTTGATTACTCCACAAGGTTACATATAATATCATCATGTCTTACCCCATAAATATGTACACTTCCTATTTGTCAACAATAAATGTTAAAAACTAAACACTGTTTGCACTCCATCATTTCTGGGGTAGATTATAAAAAGGGCTCAGAAGAATGCAAGCACAACCCCACACCCCACACAGTGGAACCCTCCCTTCCCCCACACCGGTGCTCTGCTTTCATGCGCCCCCAGCAAACTGGATGTAATATGGAAAGTTTGCCTTCACATGTTTGTGCTACTAATTCTGGAAGGAGCAGGACATGGCTAAGAAGAGTTCTGACAAGAAAGGCGTCAGCTCACTGGGGCCGTCATGACTAAATGCCACAGCCTGGCTCATAAATAGCAGGCACCTACTTCTCAAATTCTGGAGGCTGGGAAGTCCACAGTCAAGGTGTTAGCAGACTCGGTGTCTAGGAGGCCTGCTTTCTGATTCCTATATCCTTGTCTTGTCACTGTGTTTTCAGAGTGAAAGGGTTCTCTGTTTCTCTTCTTTATAAGCACCAACTTGCCTAGGTGTGCTGGCACACATCTGTAATCCCAGCACTTGGGAGGCTGAGGCAGGAGGATGCTTTGAGTTCAAGGACAGTCTGAACTACGTAGCCAGACCCAATCTCAAAACACCAAAAAAAAAAAAAAAAGCACTAATCCCATCCATAAAGGCTCTACCTTCCTCACCCAATCAGCCCCAAAGGCCCCAAATCCTGACACCATTAATGTGGGGTTAGGATTCTAAGATAAAAATTTTGACACAATTATTCAAATCATGGCACAACATTTGGAAACCTAGGTTATTGTGCAGGGAGGTGTTAGGATGAGCTCTATGGAAAGGTCTTTGGGTAACCAAGGGGCAGCCTAGGGTCCTGGGCCTGGGGCTGGGAAAGCCACTTACAGAAGCAGCCCAGTGGCAAAGCTGGATGTCACGAGGTCATCACAGTCCTGGTGTGAGTGGAGAGCACATCCAGCAGCAGCTGCTGCGTGTGTTGGCCCCTGAGGCACAGCAATAACCTTTCACTAACCGGTGGCTTCTAACAACAGAGACTGATTTCTCCTAGTTCTGGAGGGCAGAAGTCAGTATTCAAGGCGCTGGCAGGAAACTGAGGGGAGACTGTCCCATGGCTCTCAAGGTCACTTGGCTTCTATGTGACTCACTTCCATCTAGGCCTCACTGGCTCCCTAGGCCCCCAGGTCTTCTCTTTTTCTGTCTCTGACAAGCTCAATCCTGTGTTATCTCACCTTTAGCTTAATTAAGTGTGCAAAGAGTCTAATTCCAATAAGGTCAGCTTCTGAGGTGCCAAGTGCACACGAATGTTGGGGGAGAGAGGTCACTGTCCACCCCACCGCTCTGGGGCTAGTGTGGCTGTCTCTGGGGGTCTGGAGACTCAGCTGGGTGTGGCGGGAGGATTGAAGCTTTCTCAGAAGGGAGGATCAGAAAGTAGCTGCTTGGGAAGTCAGGGGAAAAGACAGGAAAAGGCAGGCACAGAGGGAAGTGGATGCACGGGAGAGGGGGCGGGGCGGTGGGTGGAAGGCGATGCTAATGGGACAGAGTATGAATTCTAAAGGGAAAGAACTTACACATGGACACCAAGCAAAGAGAAATACTTCAGTAGATTTCTGGAGAATGGTTTGATTAGAAAGAAGTAAGAATAAACTACAGGCAGTCAAACAGACCTGATGTATCTCTAAAACCACAGGGACTTTCTGAAGGTTTTTAATTGTAGTTAATGAGGACTATCACTACAGTCAAGTTTCTGTGTCAGATAGTTTTTATTTTCATTTAGCTGCTCCAGCAATTGGATTCTGAAAATCTTCTCTTCTCACTGCTGGGTGAGATCTTCAGTGAATTCTTCTTCAGTAAATTTGAGGTATTAGTACTTCCGTGTAAGGATTTATAGCCATTGGCTTAGAAAGTGTACATCATGGATTATCTTCTTAGCTTAAAGAAATAATTATTCATACACATCCAGAGAAATATTGCTGTTTATTGCAGAGTTTATAATAGTGAAAATGTGTAATCACTTTAACTGTCCAACAAAAGAAGACTGGATAAATGCATTGTAAGTTAAAATATTTAAACATTATAAATAAAATGGAATATTACTTAGACAATAACAATAGCAAAGTTATGGATAAATACTAACATGAAAAAATATTGATTATATATTATAGATTAAGGAAAGCAGATTAAAACACAACACATAATAGGAGGCTATCTGTTTGTGTGTGTGTTGGTAGGTAAATTGGTACCTAACCTTTCTAAATAGCAATCTGTCAAGCATCAAGAGCTTAAAGTATGTTCATAGATAGAAAAAAAATTGTATTGATATAAGAGAAAGAGGATTGGCGTATCCATATGTGGTGGGATTATTGTTGGTTTAATACTTTTCATTTAATTATATTTCTGAGTTTTATTTATATAAAAATATTTATATTATTTATATAATAAAATACTTTCTTTAGAAAATAAAAATAAAATAACTTTTGTTTGAGTAGTATATAAACATATATTTATTTGATCTTGTTGTGGAGAAGCACTTTCTAAACTTAAAACCAGCATAGCAGTGGGGTTATGGTTTATATCTGAAATGTTCCCCCAAACCTCATGCACTCATAGGTTGAAGGTGGGGGTTTGGGCAGGTGATTGAGTTAAGGGAGTTTATCATTGACTTGCCATCAGGAGGTGGGGTCTAATTGGGAAAGGTAGGTCACTGCGAGCATGACCTGGAAGGGTCCACCTCTTCCCCGCTCTCTTTGCCGTCCATGACCATTCCCGGAGTTGACCTTCCCTTGTGTTATTCCTCTGCCATGCTGCCCTACATGGAGCCAGTGACTATGGACTGAAACCTACATAAGCTGTGAGCTAAAATAAACTTTTCCTCTGGGTGGTAGGGGTCATGTATTGTGTTTCAGTTACAAAAAAAGTAGTAAGAGAAGTGATATGTAGGAGCTGGCTTGTAGGGACTCGTACAAGCCAACTGTTAAATATCCACACATTTTACAAGCAGACATGTTGGTAGAGAGAAATCAGTAGTGGAGAATATTGACACTGAAAATATCAGCAAATGCTACAAAGCAGATTCTTTTGAGCCTAGTTTACTAGTACATAACCAAATGACAGTAATAGCTAAGAAAACAATGAACTCATTTGTTTATATAAAATCTACACATGTAGTTGTTCAAAAGATGGTGGAATAGAAAGATAAATGGTTGAATAAGATGTCTGCAAACAGTATGACAGAAGGCCAGGATCAGTAGCATCAAAGCAGATGAATAAATAGGAAAAATGACACTGATACAAAAATAGGCAAATAACATGAACAAGCAAGGCACCAAAGACTTAGAAATTTCCAACAAACATGTAAGAGAGGGATACCTCTCTTAGTTACTTCTGTCATTAGACAAACTACCTGACACCCAAAGGCAACGGAGGAAAGGTTTATTTCAGCTGAGAGTTTGTAGAAGTTATAGTCCTTAGTTGGCTGGCCCCAAAGCAGGGAGGCCTGGCAGAGGAATATCACAGGAAAGGAACAGTCCATGGTGTTGCAGGGCAGGCAACAAGCACCAGCAGCAGCTGAAGCAGCAGCCTGCCTCTCTGTCTTATCCCTTCCTGGCTATCAGCCTTTTGGATGGTGCCACTCAGCCAGCGGTGGACCTTCTTGTTATCCACACCAATCAAAGGATTAAATTAGTTATCATGTGCCCTCAGTCCCACTGTTACACCCTTAATCCCAGTATCACTCACATTTATAATAAAAAAAAGTAAAACCAACATAATAATGAGATGCACTTCTCTGCATCAATGAAATTAACAGACCTCCAGAATATTATTTTTGTATGGATATCCAGGGTTCTTTTTCACCATAGCTACGCCAGTATATTCTTTTTCCTATTTCTTGATGATTGCCATTCCTTCTGGTGTAAGATGGAATCTTAGTGTTGTTTTAATTTGTATTTCTTTTATAATGAACAATTTTTTCCTTATATTTGTTGGCCATTAGTATTTGTTATTTTGCGAAATGTCTGTTAATTTCACTTGCCCATTTTTGATTGGGTCTTTTATTTTAGGAGGTCTAATTTTTTAGTTCTTTATATATTCTAGATATTAGCCTTCTTTCTAAGAAATAGCTGGTGAAATTTTTTCCCATTCTATAGATTATCTCTTTACTAATGTTCTGTGCAGAAAAATGTTAATTTAATATAATCCCTTGTGTTGATTTGTGCTGATATTTCCTGTGCAACTGTGATTCTGTTTATCTTTTCCTGCACTTAAGAATTTAAGAGTTTTACCTATTTTATCTTTTGGTGGTTTCAATGTTTTCATTTTAATGCTTAGATCTTTGGCTTCAGTTTGGTACATGGTGAGAAATAAGGGTCCAGTTTGAGTCTTCTGCAAAAAGATTCAAGTTTTCCCAGCACTATTTGTTAAATAGGCTATCTTTCCTCAACTTATGAGTTTCATTCCTTTTTTTTGTTTATTGGTTTTATTGGTGCATTTTATTTAATGTTATGATCACAGTCAACACTGAGAATTTGTACCAGTACACGATATGATTTAATTCTCATTTTTCCCTATTCCCCTGTCACCCCCACCACCACAACCTATGAACATAAGCTTTGTTTTCTTTTTTTTAACCATAGAATATTTTCTCTCCCTGGGGATGTTTCTTTTAAAAATATTTTACTTCGACATTATTTTCAGTTCAAGTAGTGATTTGACATTGCAGTTCTTTAGTCTTACACAGGTAATGGACAAATCCTAGAGTAATCACCAACTCTACTAAAGCACCCTCAGTAGCCCTTGCTTTTGAAGCAACATCTCCATCAGTCCCACACTCTTTGAAATCTACAACATCTTTGAATGAACAGTCATCTCCCCACAAGATTAGGAGTGCTGGGAGGCCGACTGTCATTTTGTCCTCTTGAGTGGCCCCTGCGGCTCTTCTGTATCTGCATGAGGCAGGACAAGTCACAGAACACAGAAGGGAGTCAGGGGAGAGCGATCTGTGCTTGAAAGCACTTCAGTGAAAGTAGAGCAGCCTAGAGAGTGCCTGAGCCGCTGCTACAAAGGCACAGGTGTTCACACCAAACCTTTGATAGGATCAGAATGGGTCATGGAGAAACCAGCTGATGGAAGGTGGTTTGGTAGTTGTACAGGTCATATTCACAACCCATTCATGACAATATTCCATAGGGTGAGAGGAGCTGGGTCCATGTGGAGCCCAGCAGTCACTGAAGACCAGTTTGATGTTGGGGTCATTTCTGCTTCGAACTCTAACTTTTCATGCACATGGGTTTGCACTAGTATCTCACTCTAAGGTGCTCACTGTCTTTGTAAGGCTGTTGGTAGGACTTATCTGATAAGTTCACATGACGAGCATGCATGGACTTGGCACCACAGAGGCTCCAACACGAACACCTTTGACATTGGCATTTAGTAACACATCATCCCTGTATAATAGCACTTCACTGTCATTCTGAATTCACTCTCTGAATATTTTTCTTGAGGGAAGATCTTCTCAGAGAGTATGCATTTCATTTTTATAGATGACTTTATCATCTTCAGACTTATCCTTTGTTCCATATCCATTCAGGGGTAACTAAAACCATACCAGCCCTTGAGACTGAGCTGTGAAGACAGGCTGGCAGGACCAGTTTCCCACTCTGAGGTTACCCAAGTTGAAAGCTAGTGTTGTTTGGTGGTGGAGACAGACTTCACAGTCCACAGGGTACATAGCTCTCCTATAATCACAGAGACTGGGACTCATAGACTCACTCAGAGCCAATCACCATGAATACTCTATTTTAAAGTAAAGCATCAGCTTGAGTGAAGATAAATAGAATTGATAGACATTTTTCAGAGTTTGAAACATTTTTGAGTTTGGCAGAAGTATAATGCCAAGCCATTTGTTGCTGTACATTGACCTCATAGTCATGCAGCTGGCTCACAGGACGGTTCCTGTTTTCAGTACTCACACATGATGAGATGACATCAGTTTCCCAGAAAACTCTGGTACAGTGAGAGTCATGTGTGGCATTACCTATCACAGACAGATCTGCTGTGCAATAATCTTGTAATGAGAAGATGATCTCCTGCCCACACAAATGAAAACTTCTGAAGTGTCATACAGAAGTCACTGTTATCTTGCATAAAGTGAGTTACTCTCGTGGCATCGAGTGGCAAATGAAGGGTCATCTTTTGGCTGTCCATCAGGAGATTAAAGCCTTCTCTGGCTCTCCTGAAGGGTCAGACTGTGACCTCTTGAAACCAGCCTCAACGATCCATCCCCTGTCAGACTGGCTCACTCACCCTCATCAGCCATGTCATGAATAACTTGTACACACTGGATACTGAAAGCTCATGGGCCTCCTCTGCTTGCCAAGCTGGACAGAAGGACACATAAATGACATCCCCATGTCTCAAAGGAGCACTGTCATCTATGCTCTGGTGGTCATCTGGTGTTCACCAGGCACTGTCCTGGTACATGTCTCACATGGGGTCTTCAGGGCGAGCTTTTATGAGCTCAGGGATAGCTGTGTTCAACACATCAACCCAGGAGGATCCACCACTCATACATGTCATTTCTTGGTGTCAAGACTGCTATTACTCTACTTTCATTGCAAGGAACAGTGCCTGGAAAGGAAGGTTTACCAACCGAGGAAGACCAATTGAATTCACTAAAATCATAAGTATGAAGAAGAGATAAAATGACCTCCAGGCTGCCTTAAGGTGCCTTGGGAGACTTGCAGGACCTCTTCTCTGCCTGCATGCATGGCAAATGGCTCCAGTATCTGGGAATTTTTGTTTAACCTCTTTTCTGTTCCATTGACCTACATGTCTGTTTTGCTCTAGTACCGTTCCATTTTTATCACTGTTGTATGTAGTGTAGTTTGAGGTGAGGTTATGAGAGGCTGTTTGTTTTCCCCTTGTTGCCCAAGATTGCTTTTGCTATTCGGGTTCTCTTCTGGTTCCATATAAATAGTGAAATTGTTTTCTCTAGGTCTTTGAAGTATGCTGCTGATAATTTGATTGGGAGTGCATTGAATCTGTATGATATTTTGGGGAATATGGCCATTTTGACAATATTGGGCCACTGTCTAGAAACAGGGAACATCTTTCCAGTTTTTGATGTCCTCTTCAATCTCCTTCTTAAGAGTACTACCATAGTTTTCTTTGTAGAGATCTTCCATTTCCTTAGGTGAATACACAGGTATTTCTTTTTTTATGCTACCATGAATGGTATTCTTTTCATAATTTTCTTGTTTAGTTCATTGTTAGTGTACAAAAAATCTATTAATTTTTGGTTATTGACTTTGTACCCTGCTATATTGCTGTATTTATTCTGAGGGATTTTTGGTGGATTTTTTTGGTCTCCTATTTAGAGTGTCATATCACTTGGAAATAATAATAATTTGAGTTTTTCCTTTCCTTTTTATTTATTTCTCTCATATCTTTTATTTCTTTCTTTTGCCTGATTGCTCTGTTGAATAGAGGTGATGATAACTGGTCATCCTTGTCTTGTTTTGGATTTTAGAGGGAATGATTTTTCCCTGTTTAATATGATACTGGCTGTTAGTTTGTCATAAACATCTTTTATGAAGTTCGGGTATGGTCCTTCTGTATCTTTTTTTTTTTTGGAGTGATGAAAGGGGTGTTGGATTTGTCAAGAGTCTTTTTGGCATCTATTGACATAATCATGTGGCTTTGATCTTGCTTTTGGGTATGTGATATATTATATTTATTTATATGCATATGGATGTCAGGGGAATATGGTCTTGTGCTTTCACTGCTGCCTCGTGCTGTACAAGACTCTCCCAATCCAGATCTGGTCTCTGATTCTGATTCTCAGTGAACAGCAGAATTGTTTCCTTTGATCCCTGCTGGGGCAGGCACACCACTGATTCACTGGGTTGAGTGTTCTTTGATCTCTGTCGGTGATCTATTTCTTCTGTAGGAAGAAGTCCTATGCTTTTCTCCTCTGTCAGTTTCTTTGATGTTCTTTTTTTTTTTTTTTTTTTTTTTTTTTTTTTTTTTTTTTTTTTTTTTTTTTTTTTTTTTTTTTTTTTTTTTTTTTGAGACAAGGTCTTGCTTTGTAGTTGAGGCTGGCCCTGAGCTCAGCCTCCAACTCACATCACAGCAATCCTCCTGCCTCTGTCTCCTGAGTGCTGGGATTACAGGCGTGAGCCACCACGCCCGGCACTGTGGTATGTGGTACTGGTTGCTGCTGGGTGTGAGTCTCCACACCCAGTATTGTATGTGGTTAACTGGGGATCTAACCCGGGTCCTTGCGCTTGCAAGGCAGGCGCTGGAACCACTGAGCTAAACCCCCAGCCCCCTCTTTGATGTTCTTGCGTGCCTTCTATACCCTTTTGTGGTGTTTGGGCTGATGATTTCTAGGATCCAGGCATTTTGTCCTGGAGAAACTGTGCTGCTGGTACTGCTTCTCCACCCTTTTCGCCGGTCTGTCTTCTGATTTGCATCTGTTGACCCATCCTTACATTATCTAGGAAGAAACCTACTTTATCATGCTGTACCACTTTTTTGATGGTAGCTGCATTCTATAAGCTAATATGCTGTTGAGGATTTTTGCATCTATAATTATTAAGGAGACTGACCTAATTTTCTCTTTCTTTTTAAGCTGAGCAATGCTGGCTTCTATACGCGAACTGGGAAGCACTCCATTCCTTTCAGTTTCTTTGAAGAGCTTGATGAATACAGCTGATATAACCCTCCTAAAGATTTTATAGATTCAGTAGTGAGTCCATTAGGTTCTGGACTTCTGTAGTGGCAGACTGTTTATTTGATGGTACTTGGGATTGAACCTGGGTCCTTGCGAATGCTAGGCAAGTGCTCTACCACTGAGCCACCTCAGTCGGTAGCTTCTTTACTACTGTCGCAATCTCATTGCTTGTTCCTGGGTTGTTCTGTATTTCTGTATCTTTCTCATTGGGCGTTGGTAATGTGTACGGGCCTGGGAACCAAGATGCTATGTGAAAGTGCTTACTGACATTTTGTGAAACTGAAAGAGACCCTGCCCCAGACAAGTAGCTGGAAATGCTTATACTGAGCCAAGATTTGCTCAGGTATTGACATTTCCGGGTCAAAGTTTGGCTGGAGAACTTCAGTTAGCTGAAGAAGAATTCATTAAAAGGTAAATGTACAAATGATACCATTTCTATCCCAGAAAACTTTACAGGATCACCCAAGTAAAGAATGGGCAAAGAATCTAAAGAGAGAATAACCAGAACACAAGAAAAGATGCTCAACATCATTATTGATCAAGAAAATGTAAATTAAGACAACAATGAAATAACAATTTCACATCTGGTAGGATGATAATAAGAGTCAGATAATAAAAGCATTATTAACATGGAGAAATTAGAACTGTATGTACTACCGATAGAAATGTAAAATGATGCGGCTACTTTCAGAGTCTGGCAGTTTATCAAAGGGTAAGATGCAAAATTACCATATTATGCAGCAATTCTACTGCTAGGTGTACAGCAAGGAAAAATATGTCAACACAAAAACTTTTACATATGTGTTTATAGCAGCCTGATTCATATGATCTTTAATGTCTATTAGCTGATGAGTAAATGAATACAATGTGGTGTAGCTATACTATTAAAAATTATTTGGCAGTTATATGAAAATGATTTCCTAGGAAAAAACTGTGAAAAGTGAAAGAAGCCAGTCACAAGGGGCCACATATCACCTGATTCGAGTTATATGAAATATACAGAATATACAAATCTGTAGAGATTAATATAATCTGCAGAGTGGGCTCATGGTCGGCTAGGGCAGGGGCATGTGGAGGAGTAGCAGCTGATGTTACAGGGTGTAGTGCTTCCGGGAGACAAAATGCTCCAAGTTAACTGTGGCAGTGGCTACACAACGAGTAAAAAATACCTTGTATGTTTTGTGTGTGGGAGGGGGGAGGTTACTAGAGGGCCTTTGCACTCAACTTGACTCTCCAGCCCTTTTGTTTAGTTTTGTTTTGTTTTTGAGACAGGGTGTTACCTAAGTTCCCCAGGCTGGGCCCAATTTGAGAACTTTCTGTTTCAGCCTTGAAGAGTACTAAGATTACAGGGGTGCGCTAGCACTCCTGGTTTAAATTGTATAGTTTAAACGAGGAAAATGGTTATGGTGCGTGAATTATATTTCAGTAAAGTTTTTGTTATTAAGAAAAATAACTATGGATCATGCTTAACTGACAACCTATTTATACTGTCATGGATCCCAAAAGAAGTGTATGGGCATGATAATGGTAAAAGGAGAAATCGCTCTGCAAGGTGTGGGATTGCTTAGAGTGTGAGATATGAAGCCCTTATGTAGAATTAGGCTTTGGGGCTGCTGCTGTTAACTGCACTTAGACTGGATACATCTGTGGATAGGATAGACTGGTACATCTGTGGATAGACTGGTACATCTGTCGGGCTAGCACCTGACACACGGGTGGCTAATCCAGGTGAGAAGTATGGAACACACTGGATTCTGAAGACTTAGGATGAAAAAATATATATGAAATATCTCACTGATAATGTTTTGTATAGATTGTATGTTGGAATAAAATTTTCGATTTCTTCGATCAAATAAAAAAGATTAAAACATTCCAGAAAGAAGCCACCTTCTCTGGGAATTCCAGTTGCCCTCGGGAGGTGTGGCTTGTTGGTGCATGTGGATGCATAATCACAGCCATGCGTGGTCCAGCTCACCCCCTGAGCACAGATGGGAAGAAAATAGACTGGGGGGTCAGCTGGGGAGTGGCGAAGCGTCTGAGGACAGACAGGTAACAGGAGAGCACGGAAGCGCTTCTCTGGCTCCCTCTGCTGGACAGTACCACACGCCTCGCTTCTCTGGCAGCCGGAACTAAACTCCTAGCGCCAATCCCGCTGTCTCCACTTGAGGGCTCAAGGGAAGGAATACACACAGGTGGGTGAAGATTCCTTCAGTTTCAGAAATGTATTTTTCTTATTAAGAAAATTCTGAAGTAGGGGAAGAGATAAAGAGAACATCATATATCTGACAAAAAAAAATCCCTAAGGTTCTTAGTTTGGGGAAATAAACTTTGTTCACAGTGTGGCGAAAAAGCTGACGTCAGGCCTGGGGATTTAGCTCAGGGGTTCCGGCACCTGTCTTGCAAGCGCAAGGGACCGGGGTTCGATCCTGGTAACCACATACTGTACTGGACGTGGAGACTCACGCCCACCAACAATCAGAACAAAGTACCACAGTGCCGGGTGTGGTGGCTCATGCCTGTAATCCCGGCACTCGGGAGGCAGAGGCAGGAGGATTGCAGAAAACAAACAAACAAAACAAAACAAAACAAAAGAAAGAAAAGAAAAAGAAAAAGCTGACTTCAAGAGAAAACGGTGCAGGAGAGAAAGGTTCTTAGTCATCTTCATATCTTCACTGTGACTGGGCTCTGTGTAATATAGGCAGAGGACGAGTTCAGAGCCAGGCGGCTAGCATTCCTTGGACCAGTTTTTGCTTTGCTATATTTGTTGTTGTTTTCAATGATAAGCGCAGAATCCTGAGGATGACTTCCTTGAGCTTACTGAGTCAGCCAACCCTAAGGAAGTGCCTGGGACCTTATTCGAGAAAATAGAATAGTTTCCCAATCAAAAAGTCAGAGGGAATTAGGATTAGAGGTCCTATTTGACCCTGCTATGTCCTTAATAGGTACAAACACGAAAGAATTAAAAGCATTGTACCACTGCGACATATGCACATTCATGATTATAGCACTTCAGTTCGTAATAGTTAAATCTTGGAAACAGTCCACGTATCCATCAACTGGATAAAGAATTATGGTTTTTGTTTTAACAAAATGAAGTAATACTCATCCATAAAGAATGACAAATTAGAGACATTTATACTTCAATGGACATACCTTGAGGACATACTCATAAGTGAAATAAATAGGACACACGTGTGTAAATACTATGTCGTTTCTCTAGAATGAGAAGCTGAAGGTGTAAATGAGGTCCAGAATATATGATAGATATTGTGAATAGGAAGAAAATGTTCAAAGGGAAAAGGGAAAGGGGGATAGAGGAAAATAAGGAAGGGAAAGAAAAAATTAATGGTAAAAACAAAAAATGGAAACAAAGCTTATGTATATAGGGGTTAGGAGTTGTAGGGAGGGCAGGGGAATGGGAAAAATGAGAATTAAGATGTGTCACATACAGATACAAATTCTCAATGTTGAATGTGACCATAACGTATATTTAAAATGTTCCAATAAACTCAATAAAGACACCCCCCCAAAAAAAAAAGAAACAAAAGAAAAGGTCAGAGGGAAAAAAGAAAAAAATCAGGCCCACTCTGCCACCTCTACTGGAGCAGCCACTTTGGTTAGTATATTGAATTTAGCTAATAATAACCGATAATTATGAACAGTACTTCCTTCATTTCATTAGTGTAGACAACAGTGAACCGACTGTAGTGAAAAATGGAAACTTAAAGATCAGATTCCGTTTCAGTGCAGCTATTTTCATTAGCCCAGAAACCTTACTCTATGTGTGAAAGGCGAAAGTAAATTTACACTTGCTGTACTGTGGAAGATAGTTCCTGTAGATGGCAGATAAGAGCTAGCTTTTCAGCACTAACCCTGTTTACCAGTGAAATAAATGTTCAGAAAAGTGCTTGAATCTCTCACATACTGCCAAACAGAAGGGACAGGCAGGACGTCTGGGTAAGCCTGATCTTGTTCTATTCTATAAAAGCAGATAGTGGTATAGCGAGTTACGGGGACAGAAATCGCAGGTGTTTCAATGACTAAGTCCTGGAGGTTTCTGAGTGTGTTGTATTCTGACATACACTTACCGTGGCATGTGAACTAGAATTTATCGGTCCTAAATTAGAGACTAAGTTTTTCCTCCCGTGAATGAGTGGCACCTCCGCATGATTTGCCATCAAGAGGTATTTTCTGAGTAAGAGATAAATGTTTAAGTCACAGACCTTTTTTTTTTTAAAAAAGAACTGTTCACTGTTGATTTTAAATGACGTCCCATCTCCATCCATATTTTTTGCGATAAAAAATATGACATGCACGTGTCTGGATATAGTTTGAATGTCCACCAAGTGTTCGTGTACTGGAATTTCCTCTCTGCCATGATGTATTGAGAGGGTGGAAATCAACCTGACTATGGTACTTGGAGGTGGGGCATGCAGCAGATGATGAATACGGCTTTAGACAAGTTCATCAGGGTGGAGCCCCCGACTGAATACCACAGGCTTTTCAGGAAGGAGAGAGACCAGAAGAAACACAAGTGTATTCCTTGTTTCTTGGCATGCCATGTCCTGGGCTGTGTGTGAAACTGGTAGTAAGCCCACCACAAGGTGTGGCCCTTGGTCTTGGACCAGAACTGTAAGCCAAAAGAAGCTTTTTGTCTTGACCAAACAGACTGCTATTGTTATTTCATGATACCAACACAAAAGAATAGTATGAAAGTCAGCTTTTCCTGGAGCTGGTGCTGTGTTTCAACTCTTGTTTTTATGGGATGGTTTATTTTCATCCCTAAGCCTTTCAACTTGTGGTTACAAGCTAGTTGGCCTGGCCTAGAGAAAACTCTGAAATTTATAGAAAAGCCAGATTGATTGGATGAGTATTATTCATGAAGTATTATCCATGAAGATCAGTCACCTGACTTGATTCCCCAATCTAATAAAGGTGATTTGAATGCATTGTTTCATTGTAACACATCAGGTAATACTATCATAATCGCAAAGATAGACACAAATGCACCTACAATGGAAGAGTTTTTATGCTTTTAAATTAAAGTATCTTTTTACTGTTTAACCTAGCAAAAATCATTTGATTTGTAGTGAAATAGTTTTGAAGTTCTAATAGAGATTAGGGTCAATGACTGTCATTTAGATTTTGATCAGGAAATATTTTGTGGCCTGGCATAATGGTGCACATCTATAATCTCAGCACACAGGAGGCTGAGATAGGAGGATTCCATGAGTTCAAGGTCAACCTGAACTGTGTTTAAGGCCTTGTCTCAAAAACCAAAAAATTCCAGAACAATAAAAAAAAAAAGGTTATTTTTTTTCCACCAGGGGAAATTGAGATGTTGATTTTCATTGCTTTCAACAAGTTTGATACATAAAATTTATAGATGCTGCAAATATCTAAAAATTGCTTCTTTGGGTGTATCATACTTTGATCTCAATGACAGAAATAAGGTTTCCTAAATAGTGCTTTCAATTAATGACTTGAATTGAAAAGGCAGAGTGGGGACTGGGCATTTGAGTTAATTAACTTAGCTAAATATAAATATATTTGAAATAATTAACTTAGTCAAATATAAATCTGAAGCTGTGCTTTCATCAGGTGCTTAGGAAAAGGTAGTTTTGTCCATTTCCATCGCTCATAGTGGTCACGGTTGTGAAGGGGATCCAGACAATCTTTGTTTTGTTGGAGGTGAGCGCTCACATCCTCATGTGGGGTCCCATCTGTCTCTGGACTCTAGACACAGTCTCTACATACCATATATGACAACTTTGATCACTACTTCTTTCATTTCTGGAGTTGGTCAGAAGTAGAACAAATCTCTGTTTGGACTTTGACATGGGACTAAGCGGGGAATCTTTTAGCACCTTTAAACCTAACTCTTTTACCTTGACCTCGCTTGTAACATACAGCTGTGTTCAGAACTACTAAATGCTGGAACTAATGATACCCATGTAGTGACTGGGTATAATTTTTATTCTCAATCACTTTGAGCAGTCACAAGTACCACAGACTGCGTGTCTTATAAACAACAGAAATTTATTTGCACCCTTTTGAATACAGAAAGTCCAAGATCAGAGTGTCACATGGTTGGGCTCTGGTGAGAACCCTCTGCTGAATGGTAAGTGACCAAGTTCTTGTATCATCACACCGAACACAGAAAACCAGAGAGTTCTGGGGTTCCTTTTGTAGGAGCACTAATCCCAAACATGAAACCACCATCTTCTGCTATAAGTATTTCCCAACAGCTTCCACCTCCTAATACCATTGCATTAGGAGTTGGTATTTCAACATGTGACTTTCCAGGGGCATAAATATTCAGTTCATAATGTCCGTATACATATTACATCTTGTGTGAATATCTCTTTTGGAAGCTGGACAGGAAGAACTGAAACATTTCTGGGTCTTTCCATCAAAAACAATGCCGTCAAAAGACCATCTTTACTTTTAGCATGAATTTGGATGCTATTGTCATCTCCCTTGTTCAGAATCTTTGTGGACACAATTTGGTGGTGGGGGGTTGGGAACTGGTCCATATCTGACAGATGAAATCAGCATAACCAAGTTTTACTGAACATCCCTGCAGAAGGGTAAATCTAAGGCAAGCTCTAAAAATCAGACAAGTTTGCACATCTAACTTCAGGAACTTTTGTAACACAGGGTTTTTTTTTTCTGGGAACTGAACTATTTAGGTCCATCTGTGCCAGTTGAGATATGGGGAAAAAAAAACATATAAAGAGGAATTAAGTACTTGACCAGTTCTGGTGTTTTTCTTGTCTAGTGCTGTTCAAGGGGATTTTGAAAATGCTGTGTAGTTGTGCAACCCCAGCAGAAAGGATCTCTGTGGTTGAGAAGAGGATCAGCTCTGGAGGGTTCATTTTAACACATCTTCCTCTGGTCTCACATGCCAGAGAATGCCAATAACCAAAGAGTAACTGAGCTAGCCCTGGTTGAAAAGTAGTCAATAGGCATAACCTAGAACAACGTCTAGTACTTCACAGGGGAGATGACAAGCAAATGAAAAAGTTTTTTAGATGAAAGAGGAGGAAATAACTTCCATTTCCAAATCCTCTAGTGCTCTTCAGCCCCTCATCACCCTTGGGATAGAACTCCAACTCCTTGCAATGATCTACAAATTTCTTTGAGAGATTGACACTAACATTGCCCTTCCTGCTGTTCTTCAGAGAAGCCAACCTCAGGACCTTTGTATATGCCTTTTGCATTGCCAGAGTTTCTCTTCGCATAGATCTGGACAGAGGAGACTCATTCATTCTCAGTGTCATCATCCTAAAAAGTGAATAGGGTAGTAGGGTGGGTAAGGGAATGGGAAAAAATAAGAATTAAGTTGTATCACATACCGGTGCAAATTCTTATTGTTGAGTGCAATCATGATGAGTATATGTAATGTACCAATAAAGATTTGAATTTAAAAAAAGAAAAAAAAAGTGAATGGAGCTCCAATGGGTCAGTCAAAAACACCTTAAAACAACAGAAGTTAATTTTTTCACTGTCCTGGAAACTGAGAGGGAAAAAAATCAAGGTATCAGCACTCTCCCCAGAGCCTCCTGCATCTCCTGTGGCTATTTGCATTCTTTGCCTGTGGTTAAGTCTCTCACTTTACTGTCTAATCTTCAGTAGGTGGCTCTGACACCTCCTCTGCTGCCTCTGTCAATATTCCTCTGTTTCTTCTGAGGACACTTACTGAACTTTGGGACGACCTGGGTAATCCAGGATCATCTCCCCATCCCAAGATACTTCAGACTCTTTTTTCTAAAGAAGATAACCTTTAGTTTTTTTAATTAAAACATGGTTAGGAGATGGAAATATATTTTGGAATGAACCATGCAACAACCATAAAAGCATTCATATTAAAATTTGTTTGATTACAATTTATCTATCATAGAGTTTCCTGGTTTCAGTTTGTATAACACTAAGGAATGTAGCTTTCATTTTATGAATCTTAAATGAAAAGTTGTAGTTTCAGCCATGCCTAATTTAATATAATGTAATATGGTCTTTTCTCCCCTAGGATCTGTACATATGTCAAGATGATGTGAAGAGTAGCACCAGGAAAGTCTGGTGCCACAAAATGACTCAAATGAAATTTAGAATCTACCATTTTATCATAATCTTCATATTAATGTATGAGATCAAAACCCAGGTATCTGATGACAGTGAATTCTTAGTAGATAGGTCAACTGCAGGTCTCATTCGTGTTCCCAAGGACCTGTCCCTGAAAACAACGACCTTAAATATATCACAAAACTACATATCTGAGATTCAGTCTTCTGACATTCTAGTGCTATCAAAGCTGAAGATTTTGATACTTTCTCACAATAAAATCCAGTATCTTGATATCAGTGTTTTCAAATTCAATCACGAATTGGAATACTTGGATGTGTCCCATAATGAACTGAGGACAGTTTCTTGCCACCCTACGGTGAACTTCAAACATTTAGACTTCTCCTTTAATGCCTTTGACACCCTGCCCATCTGCAAGGAATTCGGTAACTTGTCTCAGCTAAAATTTCTAGGACTGAGCGCAACACAACTACAAAAAGCTAGCCTGCAGCCAATTGCTCATTTGAATATCAGTAAAGTTTTGCTAGTTTTAGGAGATGCTTATGGAGAAAAAGAAGAGTCTGATAGTCTTCAAGCCTTTAATCCAACGAGTCTGCATATTGTTTTTCCCACAAAAAAGGAATTCCGTTTCATTCTGGATGTATCAGTCAGCACTGCAGTAGATTTAGAGCTATCTAATATCAAATGTGTGCTACATGATAGTGAATGTTATTTCCTAGAAGTTTTATTAAAACTTCAAAAGAAATTAAGACTATTGAGTCTTACCTTAAATAACATTGAAGCATCTTGGAATAATTTCATTAGTATCATCCAGATTGCTTGGCATATCAACATGGAGTATTTCTCAATTTCAAATGTGAAGATACAAGGTCAAATTGGCTTCAGGGACTTTGATTACTCTAATACTTCCCTGAAGGCTTTTTCTATACGGCAAGTTGCCATTGACAAGTTCGGTTTTTCACAAAGTATTATCTACAATATCTTTTCAAATATGGAAATCCAAAATCTCACAGTGTCTGGCACACGTATGCTCCATATGGTTTGCCCACCCCAAATTAGCCCATTTCTATATTTGGATTTTTCCAATAATCTCTTAACAGACCTAATTTTTAAAAACTGTACAACTTTAATTGCATTAAAGACATTTAGTTTAAAGATGAATCAATTAAAAGAACTTGCAAATATAATTCTTATGACCAAGGAAATGAAGTCTCTACAACAACTGGATGTTAGCCAGAATTCTCTAAGGTACGATGAAGATGAAAATACTTGCTCTTGGGCTGAAAGTTTATTAAGTTTAAATATGTCTTCAAACGCACTCACTGATTCTGTGTTCAGATGTTTGCCTCCCAACGTCAGGGTACTCGATCTTCACAACAATAGAATAGCCAGCATCCCTAAGGATGTCACCCATCTGGAAACTTTGCAAGAACTCAATGTCGCTCTCAATTCTTTAACCGACCTCCCTGGATGTGGCGCCTTCAGCAGCCTCTCCGCACTGATCATTGAGCATAATTCGGTTTCCCACCCATCCGCAGATTTCTTCCACAGCTGCCAGAGGATTCGGTCAATGAAGGCAGGAAACAACCCGTTCCAGTGCACGTGCGAGTTAAGAGAATTCATCACCAACGTGGGCCGAGTGCCCAGCGCGGTGATGCGGGACTGGCCTGATTCTTACAAGTGTGACTATCCAGACAGCTACAGGGGGGTCCTGCTCAGGGACTTCCGCGTGTCTCCGCTCTCCTGCAGCAGCGCTCTGCTGGTTCTTACCATTGTGGGCACCGTGCTGGTGTTGGCTGCTAGTGTGACGTTCCTGTGCCGCTACTTTGACCTGCCCTGGTATGTCAGGATGCTGTGTCAGTGGACCCAGACCCGGCGCAGGGCTGGGAACGTCCGCCTGGAGGAACTCCAAGGGACCCTCCAGTTTCATGCTTTCATTTCGTACAGTGGACATGATTCTGCCTGGGTGAAGAGTGAATTACTACCAAACCTAGAGAAAGAAAATTTGCGGATTTGCCTCCATGAGAGGAATTTTGTTCCTGGCAAGAGCATTGTGGAAAATATTATAAATTGCATTGAGAAGAGTTTCAAGTCCATCTTTGTTTTGTCTCCCAACTTTATCCAGAGCGAGTGGTGCCATTACGAACTGTACTTTGCCCACCATAATCTTTTCCATGAGGCTTTTGATAACCTAATTCTGATCTTACTAGCACCTATTCCACAGTACTCCATTCCTAGCAATTACCACAAGCTTAAAACTCTTATGTCACGGAGGACGTATCTGAAATGGCCCACAGAAAAGACCAAACGTGGACTTTTTTGGGCAAATCTAAAAGCAGCCATTGATATTAATCTGATGGATCAAGTGAAAGAAATAAATCACACATAAAGCCAAGATACCTCTCTTATCAAAGTTACTGCTTTTAAAATTTTAATACTTTGTTTTGCATCAACATGAATCTAAACACGATTTAAAAATTTTATGATTTAGTTATTTCTATTTTCAGACCCCAGGTCACGAATTTTATATTGTAGTAAATAGTTAATAAAATTACATTGTTTTGATTTAAATAGTTAATTTTAAGCATGTGAAGGATTCCTCTATTTCTTTGCTATAACAAGATTCAGTGAATTTGTCTTGAAATCAGGAGAAACACTTCTTTCTCTCACTGATGTGCATTGCTATGTTCTGGATCAGTATTAGAAAAGTCCCTGACTTGCAGACTTTAGCTGGTTTCTATAGGAGATGATTGTATTTATTGGTGCCCTCTTTGTTCAATTCAGCATTTACTTCTACATGTGGAAGGTAGCTTATTGCTAATGCTTAAGACTCTCTGCCTGAAAGGTCTTTTTCCCAGTCATGAAACCCATCCAAAGGCCAATTTAGAATTGCTTCAAATTCTTCGTAGCAGCCTTCAACTAATAGCAGAAAGAGAATTGATAGATTCATGCTCCAACTTTTTTGTCCTTTTTTTTTTTGAGACCTGGTCTCCCTTTGTAGTTCAGGCTGGTCCTCGAACTCAACAATCCTCCTGCCTCTGCCTCCAGAGTGCTGGGATTATAGGCGTGAGTCGCCATGCCCGGCACTGTGGTATGTGGTTACTGGGGATCAAACTCTGGACCTTGTGCTTGCAAGGCAGGCACCAGAACCATTGAGCTAAATTCCTGCACCTTTTAAAAAATCTATTTTTGAGATAAATCCGTGGTATACTCTATGCTCTCCCTGAATTCCCCAGTGGAATAAAATTCTAGTTGTTATTAGAAATAAGCAAGACCTTTAGATTTTTAGATTTGAACTGTATTAGCTCAGTATATCCCCAAATTAGGTTTAGCATAACGAGCTTTTTAAATTGCACAGTTGAAGCTGTTTTTTCCAGGGCTGAAGTAAGAGAGAGCACAACTGATCTGTCCTTTTTAAGGGAAAATGGCACCCACATCCAGCAAGATCTGTCTCCTAAGTTTCCCTCCTGGTTTTTAACTCCTCTCAGCCTCTCCAACCTCTTTGACTGGCAAGAAGTTGCTGGGCTGCAAAAGGTTACACATCCCCATCACAGTGAGACTAATATAGGTCCACTTATCTCATCTTTGTATATTGTGGGCACATGGCATGGTTGGTATATTAAAGCATGATAATAGGATAGCAAAGTAACTTGGTATCTTGAAAGGCTTTGGAATAGTCATGCTTTTCCAGGTGAGGTAGAGTCCCCCTGGAATCTCAGCACTCAGGAAACTAGCCTATACTATATCGAGGGTTGAAGACTAGCCTAGAGTACATAGTTAGACCCTGTCTGAACACTCCACCCAAAATAAATATAAAATAAAGTAGTCATGCTTTTTAACTTGGTAATTACATATTTAGGAATCTATTCTAAGGGGCGAAAATGTAATGTAGAAAAATATTCATGAGTATGTCAATTACAGGGCCATTTACAATAGTGAAACATTTGAAACACTCCACATCTCCAGCAATGGAGGAAGGTGTCATGCTTATTTAATGACATACTTTTATAGCTGCTTAAAATATTGTGCAGGATTAACATGGTAAAGTTTATGCTATGTATGTTTTACTACAATTAAAAAATGCATAGGGGGCCGGGGATTTAGCTCAGTGGGTCTGCGCCTGTTTTGCAAGCCGCAAGGGCCTGGGTTCAAGGCCCAGTAACCACATACAGTACTGGGTGTGGAGACTCACACCCAACAGCAATCAGCACCACATACCACAGTGCCGGGCGTGGTGGCTCACGCCTGTGATCCCAGCACTCGGGAGGCAGAGGCAGGAGGATTGCTGTGATGTGAGTTTGAGGCTGAGCTCAGGGCCAGCCTGAACTACAAAGTGAGACCCTGTCTCAAAAAAACCAAACCAAACCAAACCAAAACAAACAAACAAAAAATATATAAGAAATCTTATAAACATTGAAGAATGATTATATTCTAGTATGAATAAAAGTATAGGATATAAAATATATATATACACTATGATTTAGACTATGTTTAAATACGGATAGAATAAAAGGCTAGATAAAATACACAACACTGTGATCACAGATTGTCTATGCTTGTTACTCATTTTTGTTCTTATACTTTTCTGTAGTTGGAAAATTTATAACCAAAAATGAGGAAATGAGATTAGGAGATCAAAGTTATATTTTCACCAGAAAAATATGAAAAAATGGAAACTAAAGGAATTTTTGTTGTGGTGGTTGTTTTTGCTTTTTTTTTTTTTTTTTTTTTTTTTTAGGTTTTTGGAGACAGGGTCTTGCTTTGTGGTTCAGGCTGGCCCTCAGCTCAGCCTCAAACTCACATCACAATCCTCCTGCCTCTGCCTCCCGAGTGCTGGGATTACAGGCGTGAGCCACCACGCCCGGCACTATGGTATGTGGTACTGGCTGCTGCTGGGCGTGAGTCTCCATGCCCAGTATTGTTATGTGGTTACCGGGGAATCGAACCCGGGTCCTTGCGCTTGCGAGACAGGCGCCGGAACCACTGAGCTAACTCCCCGGCCCTGTTTTTGCTTTTTTGAGACAGGATCTTACTATGTGATCAAGGTTGGTCTTCAACTTTTGGTGAGTCTTCTGCCTCAGCATCTCAAGTGCTGAGATTACAGCTATAAAATTACTATGTCCAGTGAGAATAAACTTGTAAGGCTAGGATCATAAATAGGTATTTTGGCATTTAATCCTAACTCAATTTCTCTGTAGTTCTATGGTTTTGGAATAATCCCTCAAACTCTTCCAACCTTGTTTTCTCACCTATAAAAAAGAATACTGGGCCGGGGATTTAGCTCACTGGTTCCGGCACCTTCTTTGCAAGTGCAAGGGCCCGGGCTCAGTCCTTGGTAACCACATACAACAGTGCCGCGTGTGGAGACTCACACCCACCAGCAATCAGAACCACATACCACAGTGTGGAGAGTGGTGGCTCATGACTGTCATCCCAACACTTGGGAGGCAGAGGCGGGAGGATTGTTGTGAGTTCAAGGCTGAGCTCAGGGCCAGCCTGAACTACAAAAAGAAATGAGACCGTGTATCAAAAAAAAAGGAGTACTTCTCTCAAAGGGTAATTGTAAGGAGATTATGGTAAAATGTGCAGGAAGGACTGAGGTGAGGACTGGGCCATTCACTATGGACAAACATAGTGGGTAGGAACAACGTCTTGAGGCAGACTTTCATTATGAATTCTGCATCTTTCACTTCCTTTTAATGACCATTAGGTTGCTGACACACTTCTCTGCCTTATCCTGTAGGTAAAATGTGAATAATAATAATAATTAATAATAATAATAATACCTATTTCATACTATGGCTTAAAGGATTAAGTAATTTAAGACATGAAAAATCTATAGAACAGTGCTGGAGGCAAAAAAAAAAAAACACCTTAATAAACTGTGAGCTTATTATATTATATACTTCTAATTACTATGTCATTATTATAACTGATTCTCCTAAGCCCTAGACTATGAACTAGAACTATGTTGCTCCTCTCCAATTTAGCTTCAATGGGGTTTCTGTTACAGCTTGTGTTTAGATGTCCTTTCGAAGCCTCATGCAGTCAGAGGTAGGACTTTTTCAGAGGGATCTAGACTGTGTGGTTTGGCATAGTTCTGGGTAGGATTCAAGGTCCCCCACTGTGGGTGTCAGGAATACCCAATAAAAGTACTGAGCACGGAAACACGGCTAGTTGCTTTGCTCTTCGCTTCTTGCTTTCGCTGTTTTCTGCCTACCATGAACTGTTTTTTCTCTGCTGTGTTCATTTGTCGAGCCAGTCTGCCTGGAAGCCAGCTAACTATGAACTGAAACCTCTACAAACTAACAATAACAACAACAACAACAACAACAACAACAACAACAACCTAAACTAAACTAAAAAGCTAAAAAAAAAATTCTTCCTTTAACTTTGAGTGTGGGGTGTTTTGTCTCAACAATGAGAAAAGGTAATTAAGACATTTTCTAAATTTATTTAAAAACTGGGGACTCATCTATGTTAAAATCAAACATCCAAATGAACAATAAACTAATAAACTACGCATGGTAAATGGAAAATTAGAAAATTCAGGAGGAAATTGGTGGCAAATACCACACTTACAGTTTTACATACACTGAACACAATAACATGGAAAAGCAGTATGATCCCAACTGATATTTTAGTTTCAAGTTATATATCTTTCTTGGTACTTAAAATCTGATTAACCCAAGGCCCCCCCCCAAATAAAAGCATTGGAAATTATGCCAAAAATATAACCAAAAAACTAGAATTAAATAAAACTTGCCAACTAGACAGGAAAGAAAAAGAAAAAAAAATCAGATCTGAAGTCTACCCCACCTCAGTGTTTTAGGAAGAGAAAATTTCTTAAAAAAAGAAATAATAGAGAAATTTTACCAAAGGACATGAATCTCCTTACAGTGCCCAGCAAGCTAAATGACACAAAAACTAAACTAAAGCATTTCTTGAATTTTTTAGGACAATGATCCTGAAAATTTTCAGAGAGAGAAAAGAAAAAACAAATAAAACAAACAACACATCAAACAATCAGACATTAAAATGGCATTGCATTTTTCAATACAAGAACCTAGGAAATGACTACCTTCAAATTGCGTGGGAGAGTTATTTGAAACTTAAGAGTTTTATGCTCAATCAATCAAATAGCAGGCACAGCAATGAAGTTCTCTGTTAATTACAATGCACTCTTTTCCGGGGAAATACTAGAGGATGTGTTCCACTACAGCAGGAAGAAAATAGGGAAGGAGATGCCCTGCGTTCCAGAGAGTGGGAGATCTAACACGGGAGAGAGAAGCAAGGTCAAGTGGCGGAGGGCGTTAGCTCAGCAGCAGCTGTAGCGAGGGATCCAGTCTTTACTGGAGAAGCAGGTGGTCATCTATGTGGTAGAATTTATTACACTAAAATTTTGGCCTGAAAGTTATTTGACTATGTAGGGAAAGTCATCACAGATGGAAAGGGAACAAAATAAAAGATAACATAGTTGTTAGCTAGAGGGAAATAAAAAAAAAAAATGATGAGCTGTCATCCTGGGGAGTAGTGAGGCTTTCAGCTCTGCCCCAGTGTTTACAAAGGTCCTGGTGCTGCTCACACTGGACAGTTTAACCAAAAGTAGTACATAATGCAGTGTCGATCTCTGCCAAACTGTGCTCTTTAAGAAGTGACCCATGAAGTTGCAAAAATGCTCTTTTCTTTCTTCCTTTCAGATTGTAAAGGCAGTAGATGCAGTGATGTGTAATACATTTTTTTAAAAAAAGAAAAATCTTTAACACACTATTAACAATTTCTTCATCACTTTCACAAGTGTAAAAATTAACAGAACAATAGGAAAATCCTGATTTATAGTGTTTGTTGATTTTATGGTATAAATCTCCACCCACAACCTATTGCAAATTGCCACGGTGACCATTAAAGGTGGAGCTGGAAATAAATGAGCATGAATAGCCCACTATAATACTGTCAGGACAAAATAGATGCAAACAACTTAAGATTTTAACAATAGTAAATATATAGTTAGACAGGAAGAGATGAGTTCTGAGTACTTAATAACTTTGTTTTTAACATAGTTTCATTTACGTACAATTAGGTATATTTGTATTTAATAATGGTTGTTTAAACAACCGGTTCACAAAATTCTTGAAAGTAAAAATATGGCCTTCATTGGGGATTTAGCTCAGTGGTTCCGACTCCTGCCTTGCAAGTACAAATGCCTGGGTTCGATCCCTAGTAACCACATACAACAATGCTGGGAATGAAGACTCACACCCACTAGCAATCAGTACCACACAACACAGTGCCGGGCGTGGTGGCTCACGCCTGTAATCCCAGCATTTGGGAGGCAGAGGCAGGAGGATTGCTGTGAGTTCGAGGCTGAGCTCAGGGCCAGCCTGACCTACAGAAAGCAAGACCCTGTCTCAAAGAAAAAACAAAACAAAAAAAACACACACAAAATAAATCCCAAACAACAAAAAAAACAACAACAAAAAAACCTTGGCCCTCATCCTCTGGTATAAACAGACTCTAGCAGAACACCTGAAGTATTGGAAACTATGTTAGTAAGCATAGGCTAAGGTGTCATTTTTCATTTTCAATCAGAATAACAGCTGGTTCAGAAACAAGCAAGGAAATCCCGGGGAATTCTTCATGCTGTTGAGTTTGATGGGATGTTTTGTATATAAATGATCCTTGTATCTCTGCCTAACATCAACACTAAACAACTCATTAATAAAATTGTCGGAATAACTGTGTGGCTGAGACATCCAGACTTTCCTCCTTTGCTTTATATTTTGCCTTTGCCGTTTCTTGTTCAACTTATGTATTTTATTTTTTCTATTCTTTCTCTTCTTCTTTCTCCTTTTATCTTCCATATTTTCTACTTATCACTCTCATCCTTTTCTTTTTCCATTGTAAATTTTTTCTTTTTCTTTTTCATTTTTTAGTATTCTTGAGGCAGGGTCTTGTTTTGTAATTCAGGCTGACTGAATTCACTATGTAGCCCAGGCCAGCCTCAAACTCAAGGCAATCCTCCTGTCTCTGCCTCCCGGGTTCTGGGATCACAGGCGTAAGCCACCAAGCCAGGCCTGTAATTTTAAAAATACTTGTTTATTCTTCCTTTTCTCTTGCCCATTCTACCTCTAATCTATTTTTTTTTCTTCCCTGTCCTGTAGGATTTAGGATAATTTCTGAGGACAGAGGTGCTGAGAGATTCTTAGTGGTTATGGTTGATTTATAATGTTGGTCTTTTTCATGATGTTAATACTCCCAACATAGCCGATTCCAAGGTACTGATGTGAGCTCTCTGCAGGTGCAGTTGGGAGGTAATTGCAGAATACAACACACCATGGTCTGTGCAAACCCACAGCTGTCTCTCCAACGGTCTCATTTCTAGAGGGAGCAGTCAGCTGAGAAAGGAAGTGAGGGGGAGTCAAAAGGTAGCTGGTGGAGAAAAGAGAAATACAAAGTATGTGATGTTACTGGGGAAAATATGGGCAATTTAGAGTTTTGCATTGCTGTTTCTGGATGATCGTTTATTGACACACACTTCCAGTCCTCTTTGTCCAGTATGGTGGCTGCTACCCACATATGGCTATTGAGGGGTTGAAATGCAGCAAGTCTGGAGAGAAATATACTGTAGATATGAAATGCACTAGACTGGAAGGCATTGTATAAAGAAAATATAATGATTATATGATTCTTTTTATACTGGGTACTTATGAAATAATATTCAACTGTGATGGATTATATAAATATTAAAATTTAAAATGTGATTACTTTAAAAATTACTAGAAAATTTTAAGTTACTTTTCTGGCTTGTATTATTTTTAGTTTTCTGCTACATATTTAAGATCAGTTGTATATCAGTTTATTTGTCTAAAGTTATTTGTTTGGATTCATTTGTTTAGAATCTGGGCTCTGTCTTGATGGCTTTGGGTAGGTTTCTTACTCATTCTAAATCTCTGCGTAGTCTCCATTTCTGTCCTATGGGACACTCATGTCTTCTCTGTGTGGTCGGTGGAGAGAGTTAGCCAGTACTTAGGGTGGAACGCTCCCTTTAAATTGCCGCTCCCTGACTTGATTCAACTTGCTTTTGACAAACAAACTAAAAATCAAAAACCTCTCCATTTGTAGGCCGGGGATTTAGCTCAGTGGTTCCAGCGCCTGTCTTACAAGTGCAAGGACCCAGGTTTGATCCCCAGTAACGACATACAGTACTGGGCGTGGAGACTCACTCCCAGCAGCAACCAGTACCATATACCACAGTGCCGGGCGTGGTGGCTCATGCCTGTAATCCCAGCACTCGGGAGGCAGAGGCAGGAGGATTGCTGTGATGTGAGTTTGAGGCTGAGCTCAGGGCCAGCCTGAACCACAAAGCGAGACTCTGTCTCAAAAAAACAAAACAAACAAAAAAAACCAAAACAAAACAAAACAAAAAAACCCTCTCCATTTGCTGATAGTGAAAAGCACTGAAACATATTGGTCTGTGGGCAAAGGAACAAGGTGGCTTGGAACAACACAACTCTAAGTGGTATTTTTTCTATTGAGAAGAAAATATGCAACACGAAGGTGCCAGTCACAGTTGTTTGAAATTCTCTGAAATAAAGAATATTTTAGAGACTAGCTCATTCCACACACTGGGACTCCTCTCTCCACTCCTCTCCATGCCCAGCTCTAGTTTCCACGTGTGTGTGTAAGGCAGATCTGCGTGTGTATGTGTGGGTAGGAATAGAGCAGATACACGTTACCTACTTTTTTGCTGTATAATATAGTTATCTACTGCGTGATTTATCCTGTATAATTATGTAGAAATGCATGCCTTACATGTTAAACTTTAAAGTCCCAATATTATTGCAAAAAGTCTTATTTTAAGAACTTAGCCCAATTTCATACTTACATAAAGCCCTTCTAATTATTCATTTTGAAGTTGACCCTTCCGATTGGAAATTTTGATCTTCACTGGAGATCTTCAGCCACTTGCATTAAACCCTATGTATAAATAATAAACCAAAATGTGCTTAAAAACAAAAATCTATACTCTGCAAACTACATAAAAAATGTCCTGTTGGGGGCTGGGGATTTCGCTCAGCGGTTCTGGCGCCTGCCCCACCCAGGTAACCACATACTGCAGTGCTGGGCGTGGTGGCTTAGGCCTGTAATCCCAGCACTCGGGAGGCAGAGGCAGGAGGATTGCTGAGTTCAAGGTGAGTTCAGTTTTATCTCTGCGCTTCACACCAGGCCTCTTCTGGTCAGATGGCCAAAATTCCTGAGCCTCAGCTCTTACTCCTCCTCACTCGCTGGCCACCCACCCACCTGCAGCAGGAAGAAGGACAGCCAGACCTCGACGTAAGGGACCATAGAGGGCCCTGAGATACTGTGGAAAAGTGGAGTGGGAATTCTTTAAAAAGTTGAACACTGAATTACCAAATGAACTGGAAATGCTACTTCCATGCATAAAAAATACATACGGAGCATGTTTAAGCTTAAAACAACTTATTCCAGTAAAAAAACATTGGTAAGAATGATGGACTAAGTGTGTTCAAAGGGAGGGGGGAGTGTTTGGAGGAGGATCAATGACAATGTGTCATTTGCTGTAAATATTTTATTTAAACATTTACCACACCCCTTGGTCACCCCTCACTGATCAAACATTTAGAGCACTTTCTGTCAAATAAAAATATTGAGGTATAGCCTCATCTTCCTATTGCTGGGATCTGTTGCTGTGTGACTTCTGGCACATTTCCAAAGTCAAAATGATTGTGTAAGGTAATTGTCTGGAGTCAGTTCAGAAAATGAAGGCAGCCATGACAGCATAGCCATGACAAGTAGCAACACTTGTGAAAGAGAACTTCCGGAAATGCTTCAGAAAATGGCACGAATGATGGAACAAGTGCATTCAGAGAGAGAATTTTGAAGGTCCATAATGGCAATGTGTCTTTTGCTGTAATCATTTTTAAAAATTTAAACATTCACCATATTTTTGTTATGGAGTATATATACTCCATATACTCAAAAGAGTTGAAGGGAGCAACTTCAAGACATATTTGTTCACTCAAGTTTATAGCAATATTATTCACAAAAGCCAAAAGATGAAAACAATACAAATATCCACTGATGGATGAATAGATAAGCAAGATATAATATATACATGCATTGGAATAGTGTTCAGCTTTAAAAGGAAAGGAACTCTAACACATGCTATCCGTGGAAAAGCCCTACAAACATGCTAAGTGGAACAAGCCATTCCCAAATCACAAACACTGTAAAGTTTCACTTACATGCAGTATTGACCAGTATTCAGATTTACAGAGATAAGTAGAATGGCAGGTGCCAATGGCGGGAGAAGAGGAAGGCATGGACAGTGAGGCTTAGTGAGCAAAGCTCTAGCTTGAGCTGGTGAAAAGCTCCGGAGATACATGGTAGAGATGGCTGCACAATCATGTGAGTGCAGTTAACTCCACTGACGGGTACAAATGCATACAATGAGAGGTTTCTGCTGTTTATCTTATCACTAAAAAAATACACTTAAATGATAATGGCTTTATTGACACGTAATGCCATTTGCATACAGTAGGGGCGGGATGGGTTTAATGCCACAGAAGCTATTCAATTCCCTCTGGTAGACAGTTCTGATCCTGTCAGTGAATATCCACACACCTGCAGGTCTCCACGAATGTGCCAACCTGATGACAGGAACTGTTAGCTCTATTTGTTGCAAAATTTGTGAAAAATAAATAAGGGTTGTATGAGTCTTGTATAAAAAGGAGATAACTGGAGCTGATATAGATGGCAGAAAAGTAGACTTACTTGGATGTTTTAGTAGGCATTGCTTTACCTACAGATTAGCGCTCAGTGATCCATGGGGCCATTGCTTGGAGCAGTTACCCTATGGATGATGTGGCTCTGGGTTTTCTTTTACTGAGTACAAGGTAGCCTCGTCAGCCAATCCAGTGCAGATGGTCCCAGGCATTACAACAAGCTTTTTTCTAGCTTTAATTTGTGAGATCCACATTAACAACATCTGCTGGTTGAGATCTGTGGCAGAAACATCTCTGTTGGTCTTTTGTCTACTCCAATAGTTCCGCCTTTGTGGTTTGGGTTCAAAAGTTGGGGTGTATGGATAGATCTTGTACAATAGTTTCCTTCAGAAGTTAAAGGGTGGCTGCTGTTGAATTCAGGTCATAGCACACAGGCAAAGAGTCCAAGAAGGGCTTTCTCACAGGCCGCCTAGGCTGAGCTGTTGGTTAGGGATGTATGTACCTTGAGTTTTGCTTCAATTCCTGTGTACTTAGAACTCTCTTGACAATATATTTACACATCAGCGGTGTCGCTTGAGCTTTGTGGCACTGAGCAGGGTCCTAGAGCAGCTGCACAGTGCCTTAGAGAGAGAACATGGGGTTGTGAGGAAGGAAAAGGCACTGTGGCAGCCGCCAGGTCAGAGGAAACCACCGTGGCCACGGTTTTCTGAGCCACATCATTTCAGGGTCTCATCTGCCTTTGATTTGGTTTAACTATCATTCAGAAGGGACTGGCTGGTTCTAAGTTTAAATCCCTTCTCCACTGCTTATTCATTTGGGCAAATTACTACACCTCTGTGTTACCTCCTTCATTTGTAAAACAGGAATAATACTAGCCACCATTTTGTTGGGTTGTTAAGAGGCATGAATAAGACAATGTACGGAAAGCACTTAGCTCTGTGTTGGACACATAGGAAATGCTCGGAAAGTGGAATTCTTATTGTTATGTTACAAAGACTAGTCAACATTCAGAGTTTTTAAAGCCTTTATTTCTCGGAGTCATTGGGAAAAGAGAAATTCCCAGGTAATGACATATGTACCCTCAGGCAAGCCACGAACTGTAATTTTGAGGTGTCTTTGGAGTAGGACTTTTCAAAGACAAGCTGTTAAGGAAAGTCATCCTCTGCTTTTCATCTACTTGTAGCCTAGTAGTAATATCATAGTATCCTGTATGCATCTTTCATCAGTAGTTTCTATCCCACTTTTTAGAAAATGTCATTGTGCACATGCATTGCCTGAGAAAGAAGAACTTATTTTCACTTTATACAGTAAAAGAAGTTCAAAAAGAGTTAGTTCCTTTTCTCACAGTTGTGGTGTTGGGCAGGGGAAAAAAATGGGTAAAAGACGGAAACGCTCATGTTTTAACCTGGGGATGGGGTTTCACAGAGAGCAACTGGGCTAGATTCTGCTTCTTTTTCAAGGATTGAGGTTTCCACACCTAGGATATTAAAGTAAGAAAGTGCTCTGGGAAGTGATGACAGTAAGATTACCTTTATCAATGTAACAATTATAATTGAGTAGGGAGAAGAAGACCTGCTAAGCCACAATGGAGCCTGAAGCTGAAGACAAATCCTCCAGTGCTGATCCTATCTACGAAGTTTTTGGCAATAGAGTCTTTGCACAGAGCCGCATTCCAGCCTGTCTTTATTTTATTTTGAAACAGGGTTTTCACCAAGTAATTTGTTGTTCAAGCTTGACTCAAATTTGCATTCCTACTGCCTCAATGTCCCAAAGCACAAAAAATTTTTTACATTTGTTCAATATAGATTTTCACATTATTTCATTATTCACAATATTTCACAATATTTCATTAAAACAGTACCTTTACTTTTGAATTCTTTGCTATCCCCTTAAAATCTGTGCCTTACTTTTGTCGTGGGCTTGATAAATGCTATCATTATGTGTGATTATCCAGGCATGACACTAAGTAGTTGTACACATCATCTATTTCATACGTCTGCTTAAGCCCCATTTAACAGATAAAACTAAAGTCTTCAGAGGTCAAATAAATGGTCCAAGTTACACCGCCAGTGAGTGGTAACACTGGACAGGAACACAGATCTACGGGTCTCTAACACTAAACTGACTCTTTAACCAATACATGCTGCACTTCAGGGCGAAACCACAGCCTTAATTTATTCATTTACACACAGTTTTGAGATCACATTTTGTGTCATCTTGGGCTGTGGGATGAAACGATATCGCTCATTCATGCACGCACATACTGCCCAGGTATTTACTGAGACTGTGTAGGGGGTGCAGAAGTCTGACAGATCCCACGAGGATGGCAGGTAGCGGCAGTGGTCAACATTTAGTGTCACGAGATCAAAACTTCTGAAATTTAGTGTGCAGTATTAAGGAAACTGGAGGAAAATGTAGACATTTGTAGGAAAATGGATGCATGCTGAGATCATAATGTTAAGTGAAATAAATCAGATCAGTTTAAATAGTGCCTGGTTTTTCTTATATGGAAAACTAAAGTATGAGTAATCTAAGAGTGAAATAAAAAAGCATATAGGAAAGAGGGAGAAAGATCTTTTGCAAATGGGAGGGGATTCTGGATGGAGAGAGGAGTTAAGGAGGAAGCTGCAGACACAGACCAGTCAGGAAGGCAGCACAAGAACCGCCTAGGAGAAATATTCATTTCCGCTCATTTATTTCCTACAGTGAGCATGATTCTCTCTGGGTGAAGAATGCGCTGATCCCCAGTCTAGAGAAAGAAGATGGTTCTGTCTTGATTTGTCTTTATAAAAGAAGCTTTAACCCCGGAAAGAGCATCACTGAAAATACCATTCGCCACATTGAGAAGAGCTATAAATCCATCTTCGTCTGTCTTGCAGCTTTGTCCAGAGTGCGTGGTGTCGTTATGAACTCTACTGCCATGACAACTCTGACCTTGGCGTTCTGCTGGAGCCCATGCGCTTGCGCCGCGTTCCTGCCTGCTTTCCTAGGCCGAAAGCTCTCATAGAAAACAAAGTGTACTTAGAAGGGCCCAGGGATCAGTGTAAATGTGGGGTTTTTTTTGGAAAACCTTCGCACTGCTATTAGTGCTAATTTAATAGACACTAGAGAAATATGTGAACTACGGACCTTCACCGAACTGAGGAGAGTCCCGCAGTTCTGCTGTCTCTCTAGTAAGGAGAGACCATGTAAAGTACCACCCCTCAAGGTAATGGGGGCCACATACATTGTTGGGATATAAGTGGATACAGACTTTCTGACAGGAATTTGGCAATATTTTTTTAAATGAAAAAATCATGTCAATTTCTAGAAAGATTTCTAAGACTGTATTCTCAGAAAAGCCTGCGAAGTTTTATGTAAAAAGGTGTTTATAATCATAAAAGATTAAAAAGTATCCCAAATGTTTGATTGATTTAATCAAGTGTAAAAGATAGATTCAATAACATATAAAAATGTGTAGTGTAATATTATGTGGCCATTAAAAGGAATTGAGTAATTCTGTATTTATTAGAATAGAGAAATTTATATGAATATGTTACTTAATTTTCTGACACTATATTATATAGTAAAAGTGTTTTGCATCTAGGAAGTTGGATTATAGAAAGCATTTGATTTCCATGTTGTATTTTTCTATAAGGATTGAATTGCTTAGAGAGAATCAGTCTTTCTTTTTCAAGTAAAAAAAAAAGATAATTTTTAAAGCCTATGTATTTTACTACGTATTTTGCTTGACTCTTTTCTAGTCTCATACGTCATAGAAAGAAAACAAGCACTCCTCAATCTTGCAAAGTTATATTTCAAAAACAAACAGGAGCCGGGGGATGATGGCTCATGCCTGTAATCTCAGCACTTGGGAGGCAGAGGTAGGAAGATGGTTGTGAATTCGAGGCTCGCCTGGGCTATGTAGTGAGCTTAGGACCAGCCTGAACTACAAAGTGAGACTCTGTCTCAAAACAAAGACAAATTAAAAACCCAAACAAACATGATGTCATTTCCCTAGTGGGAAAAAATCTAGTTTACTCACATGAAAAAAAATTTCACACATGTTTAAAATCTTTCACCAATCTCCTCTTTCCTCCTTGTATCTTAGATTAAGCCCCGTAAGTCCCTGGCCCTTTCCCAAAGCATGCAGTCTTCTTGTGGGTCTCCAAACCCTTCCCCACCAAGGCCTGTCCTGGAAGGCATTCCGCCCTTTCAGAATAATGTGAGTGTCAGCTTTTCTTTGAAATCTTCCTCTGAGCATGATGCTCCTTTGTTCTCTTTCACACTCAAAATATTTCTATCACCACACTGACCATACACATCTTTAGTTTTCATTTCTTCTGGGCTCTAAATCCCAGAGGCCGGAACAGATTTACATCTGCTCTTATATCTTCTCAGCATGTACCATTCCCGGAGGCGTTGAAGGAGATGTCATCACTGGTACCTTTCTAGAATGCTTCATGGCCCCTGAATCCAGTTTTCAATCTGTCCTACTGTGAGCCATGCTGTACTGCGGGCCCTGACCCTGAAGCTTCCAGGCCACTTGAGAAGGTGAATCTGACAGCGTGTCCTGAACCCCCCACAGCGGTGAGCACCATAAGCAACTCCTGATAGTGATTTGGAGTCATTTTGATGTTGTGCCCTGATGTCCTGAATCCATTCAAAACATTCACCTTTTGTCATCATGTTGACTTTTGGAAAGAGCCAGAAGTTGCCAGACACCAGTCTGGTGAAGCAGGTGATAAGGACATGCTGTAATATTTTTATGAGCTTGCCTTTCCATGGGATGGCACTTGGCAGTAGTGTTCACTGTATTTTTTATCACACCTTGTAAAAACACTCACAAAAGAGGATTTACAGACCTGTTCGCAAAGTAGCAGGCATGATGAAATAAACATGTTCAAACTGAGGGGAAATATTTTGAAGGGAATCTATGGCAATGGTCTTTTACTATAATAAATTTTTGGGTTTTTATTCATGGTAGTTTTTATTTTTAATCAAGAAGTCTGGTGGTGGTGTCCAAGCTCCTTGAAGTAGCCATTCTATCAAGACATGCAAATTCTAATAATCATTTTGAAATATTTGTATGAAAATAAAATAGAGTAGATTTTAGGTCAATTCACATTTTCCTAAGACACTGCAATATTTGCTTTGCCCTTTAAATCCTTTTTCTGGTCACATTCCCGGTAAAGACTTCCTAGACTATCTACCTGAAAGTGAGTGTGCTTGACCCACTTTCTTGGCCGTCTTAGTTATTATTCTCCTTGCTGAGACAAAATACCAGACTCCCCAAATTAAAGGAGGAAAGGTTCACCTGGTTCACAGTTGGCAAAGGTTCTCATTGATAGTTGGCTTGCTCCAAGGCAGGGTGTCATGGCAGACGGATAGCGCAGAAGGAAAACGGTTCTTGGCAGGCAGAGGGCAGCAATGCAAAGGCAGCAAGCAGCAATTGGCAAGCAGCAAGTGACAACTGCAGCCTTCTTTCTGTCCTTTATGTTCTATTCAGGCTACACGCCCTTAACGTAACACTCACATCCACAGTAGGGTGGCTTTAATCCTGGCATCACCCATGAATCAATCGCAGTGTTACACACTCGAGCCCGCCACCTCCAAAAAGCCCCAGCTACGACCACACGAGGCTTTGGGGAGACAGCTAGACACAAGCTGTGACAGTTGCTTATTTCTGCATAGCATTTGCTGCTCTCAGAGGTACAGCACCATTTTTCTGTTTATCTTGGCTGTTCTCTGTCTTCTCTCATTAAATTGTAACTCTTAGAACTACGACTTTTGTTTGTTTGCTCATAGGTGCTGTCTCCTCTCTGCCTGGAACAGGCAGCGGCACATGGTGACCTCCTCACATTTTCTCTGAGGACAGCATTGATGGACTCCTTGCTGACCCCCAGCTCTTCTGAAGTCCAGCAGGGCTTCTGCCACGGAGGCTGCCCACTTCGGTGTGAGGGAAACCAATTTGGCTCAGCGGCGGACATGCTTCCTCTGCAAGAAGTGCGTTTTTGCTGACACTTTGGGGACCTTCCAGCACTGGCTGTGGTCTGCCCAGCCCTCACCCACACACTCTCCACCACTCTTCAGTTCCTCCTTAGGAGCTGCCTGGTCTCAGAGACTTGCCCTTGAACTACCTCAGAGTGTACAGATTATACAAATCACCACAGGACCATCCTCGTGGCATCTGAACCCTTCAGGTCCTTCTTTGAACTTTCTAAGCCCTCCTCAGGGCCTGGCACTACCATCTTCTCCCTGAAGGGGGATTCTGGCTCTGACCTAGAATCCTTCTTTCCACCATGGTGACTTCTGACCCTGAGGTCAGCCAGATATTCCACAGTTCTAAAACATTTGACCATGGATCTTCTCCACGATGGCGGGTCAGGCCCCTTAAGTGGCTCGTTCCTGAGACTGAGCTCTGGAGTGGTGCTACACCCTGATCGGGAGTCCCTCATGCTGACTGCAAGATGACTTCAGGGCTCTGGCTACCAATGGTCCATCACTGCCTCTTTGACTCGTGCCACCATTGTGGGCCTAGACCATCACCTGTGTTCTGACTGTGGTGCTACTTCCTGTCTTCAATATTCTTAGATGGCTGGATGGTAGCAGCCACCACACCCCTCAGCCTCCGGCACAGGGCAGTAGCCACCATGGCTGCAGCCCAACAGCCATGTATTGTCAAGCTATCCGAGGATGGCTTTCCCAGTGGAGCCCAGCTGGCTATCCACATGACATCCTCTCTTGTCTCCCCGTGAGGGGTTTTGTACTCGCCTGCCAGTCTTCGGCTGTGCCTGATGAGGAGTGGGCACTTCCTGCAGGAGTGGGACTGCTCCTCCCTGTCTGTACAGGGACCCATTACTGTGTTTCCTGCTACTAGTGGCTTATGGAAGTCAGGTTCAGCCACCAGTAGAAGAGCCTCCCCTCTAGGTATGCAGTGTTTACAACCTCAAGAGGCCGAGAGAAGATACGGCTGGAAGTGGCATGGTCTGTGTTTACCCTATACAATTCTGAATGGTAAATTTAACAGGAACAGAAAACAAATATGGGTCACATTTTCCTGCACGCTTTGGAGAAGACTCACCTCAGTGAAGCACAACACTGATCTTTGGGAGACTCAGGGTGATGGACAGCACAGTGTCACGAGTGGAGGTGGGCTGTTGGGGACAGCAGAAGTGACAGATCTGTGCCGTTTCATGTAAGCAGGTCCTGCAGAGCTGTGTCCTCGAGATCTACCACAGCATCCCTGCTACTTTCTCCTAGGGCTCAGACGGGCTTGAAGACTGTAAGGAATCTTCTCACGGACCCATGGGACAGTGAACAAGACCTCAGTAACTTCTCTGCCTATCTTTGTTAATGTCAGTAGACTTGGCAGGGTCCACATTTGAAGAGATAATTTAAATCCAGGTGTTTATAGAGTCTTTCCCCAGGGGCCTGTACACTCTCAGGGCAGTCCTGGTGAGGAGACTTTTGGGTTTACGCAACGAGACCTCTATGATTAGCTGGTGTTTTTTTTTTTTTTTCTCGGTTGCACCATAACTTGCTTCCATTTCTGAGAAAGTTGTTGGCAGCAGGTCCGTTTTTTATTTTTATCTCATAATTGACTGCTCTGACAGATTGGGGCAGACAAATTCTAATACCACAAAGAAAGCTGTCGGAAATTCTTCCTATGAGGGTAGGTGAGGTGTTTCTGATTGTATGTCATGATGGGTTAAAGCACTTTGTTAAGTTTTGATCTCTCTGTGGAGGGAGTCAGATATGTAATCAAGTCAGGGAACTTTCTAAACTCAAGGTCTTTAAATGTCTTTCCTTATAGCAGCACCTTTGGTCCAGAGAGAAATATCAGTTCGGGAAAGGTGTGGAAAGCCGTGAGCTTTATTCTGTTAGCTTTGCTTCCCTGTTAGGACCACAGTGTTCTTTTGAGTCCCAGACTCACTAGGTCTGAGGAAAAGAGCGGTGGACCCAGTGCTCCCACTGCTGTCACCGGTCTCCTGACCCGTGGTCCTCTCTGCACACTGCCAGCTTTCTCGGTTTGTGTGTGTTGGCCTTGACTCTGAGCCATCGTGAGCGACACTTGTTTGATCTCGTAGACCAATGAGTTCAACTTCATCATCCTCATTTAACAGATAAAGTGGCCAACCAGCAAGTGATGATTCTGTGACTGGCAAGTGACAGAGATCCCAGGAAGTTGGCCCGGAGAGCTGGCTTCCTCAGCTGTCCTGCCTCCCAAGAGCTTGGGAAGGAACTACTGGTTCTTCCATATTTATAGACACCCTGGGGGTTCTTGTAGACCCTTCTTTGGCATGGAGGTGTCTTGTTATGTAAGCAACTGTCACTACTTAGTGTTTTACTCAAATGCTACAATCGCCATTGGCCTGGGGACAGAGTAAGCACATCCCTGCTGGTGACACCCATTCCTGTTCTTGTCCTGTTGAAGAAGTGGAACCTCTGGGCCTCCTGCAAAGATCCGCACAAGCATTTCCTCCAAGTTCCAAGGGCCCTTGCACATCCCCAACGTCACACTGACAGCCATGCTTGCCTCTCAGGGCCACCACAGCCTCAGTTGCCTTCTCTCCTACTCCCAGGTGGCTGGACTGAGGCCTTTTAAGCTCCTTCATAAATCTCTCACTGTTGACCTTGTGGAATGAAAGTGCCTTCTGTGAGACTCAACTTGATATAAAAACAGACGTTTTGTTAAAAAACAAAAAAACAAAAAAACAAAAACCTCCACTTTGTGTCCTGGAACCTCCCTGTGAACCCAGAACTTGTCTTCTTGGGAACTGTCCACCCAACCGATGCGTGCAGCCGCAGATTGCATGTTTTTAAAATGCAGTCTTCTACCGTAACAGGTGATGCAGTCATTGCTATTGGCTTCTGTAATGACTCGCTCCTGCTCTTTAACAAGAGAACAATCTAATCGCTCCTGCAAAGAAATCTCCTGGTAACAGGTATAGCGGGTAGTAGATTTTGAATATTGTGTTTTGGTCTAACTTGGTCCCTTCTTCCTCATGCAAGGATGGCCCCCAGCTGGGTAATAAAGCTCTTGGTTAGATTTTTGGATCATGTTTTGTCCTGAGAGAGTGTTGCTCGGTGGGACTTAATCCCAGCACCTTCCAATCCAAGCAGACATCCACACTCAGGGTGCTGTTGCCTGGTAGCCCCAAATCTGGTAATTTTTGAGATGAGCAGCCATGAGTTCCGTATAGCAGTAGGTTCTGTACTTCACAAATCTGTGTCAGTATCTCAGCATCTGGTGCTGCAGTTTGGGGCCCAAACTCTTACTATGTGTCCCAAACCCACTTGGTGCTCACTCTTACCTTCAGCGGAACCCTAAACCTGTCCTGGGGGAAGGGAGGTGACAGTAGCACTTTCCTCATACCGTGCTTTTCCCTATCCATTTACCTTCAAACCCCAAATGATCTTTTCTCCTCTTGTCTATACAAGCCATGCACGGGTGCATATGGAGAAAGAACATCACCCAAATTCTACCTTCCAGTGTGGATGCGGCTGGGACACCTTGCTGCATACTTTGTGCAAACTGGATGGGGAGGTTTGGCCAGATGGCTGCCCAGGAGAAGCCAGATGGGGACATTAACTGCAGAGGAAGCTGACTCCACTCTCCCAGCCTTGGAGGAAGTTTAGAGCCAACATCTTCCCCAGCGGTCACAAGTAGGAAGGGGGGTTAACTCTGAACTGATACAGTACATAGAAAGCCCGTACTAGTCGGTATAATATTTCACAACAGTCTTAGCATTCAGGCTTTAGCCCAAGAATAAAAGGGGAGAAAATGATATATGAAGCTCATTAAAAATGAAAAGCCAAATGAAATTTTAAAAATGAAAAAGGATCAGGATAAAAAGAAAGCAAGCAAGGAAGCCACTTGTCGTTTCTTGGGCTTCTGCCCCTGAGTGACAGCCGCCAGGACACAGCACTGTGGTGGGTGAGTGCGGAGTCCTTCACGGTTCTGCCCCACAGCCCTGCTGCTGTGGAAAGCGGAAGTTCATGGGATTAAAATAGAGCCATTGTGCATGCAAGAGCAAGCCCTCAGCACGGCGGCTCTTCCTGTTATCCCTCTTCTAACGCAAAAGCTCTCTCTCTCTGCCCAGCCCCTTGGCATGGTCCCTATGAGAACCCCCCGACTCATTTTTCAGCCCCTGTCCAATTGCTGTTCTGTAAGTTCTATAATAAACTAAATGAGCACTTGTGTCAGGGTCAGAGAACAAGATACAAACAATATATCATTTTTTTTTCTTTCTTTCTTCTTTTTGTAAAAGGTGTCTTGCTAAGTCATGAAGTTGCAGAGACTCGGGTCAAGCTCGCAATCCTCCTGACTCAGCCTCCAGGGGCTGGGGTTGCAGGGGTAAGCCATCACGCACAACGAGAGATCCCTGAGCACCTCACCCCTACCCCTACCTGAGCCCAGGACCTGCTTGTCAGTCCTCAGGACCACTAAGGACTTCTGGGACGGGAATGCTCAGACGGAGCTGCTCTTTTCATTTTGTGGTGGTTTTTGTCCTCTTGCTCCTTGTTGCCTTTTCACGGCATAGAATGGACCCTTTTTCACTCTCATGCCAAACCAGAAACAAGAGAACTTCTGAGCATTGCATTCTGCCTGCAGTCATGCTCCAGCCCTGGGTGTCTCCCGATAGCTGGTTAGAAGTGCAGAATTTCTGGTTCGATCCCCGACTTGAGGGATCAAAATCTGCATTTTCATACGATCTGTGCTGTTTCGCCAGCTCAGTGAAGTTTAAGGAGCTCCGGGGAAGGCGGCTTTCGCAGCCAAGGGAAGCTTTCCGTTGGGGCCCCTGTGTGGAAGTTTTGGGTCACAGCGACACCCCGTGGTTGCTTTCATAGTTGCGGTTGAGTTTGAGGGATAAACGACACTGTTCTAAATCTGCCTGTGATTTTTTATTTGAATGTCACAATTCAGTGAGTGAAGTGTTCTGTTTTCTTTACTCTCTAGACGCTTACTCTACTCTAGTAATTTTCTTTGCTGGGAAAGTCTACACCAACAAGACACTATGGCAGGTTTCCCTGCCTGAATTCAAAACTTCAAACATCCATAATCTGAAACTTTGAAAGTACCAACGTGACCCCGAAACAGAAGACTTCACACGTGACCTCACGTCAAACTTATTCAAAATCTTGTATAAAAATGACATTCAGACCGTGTATGACGTGTAGATGAAACGAATTTTGTGTTTAGTCTTAAGTCCCCTTCCAGAATAGCATATGCATATGCAAATATTCTCAACTCAGAAAAATGTCCCAAGTCTAAAATGCGTCTGGCTCCAAGTATTTAGGATAAGGCATAGTCAATCTGTATTTTGACTCTATCAACTCTTAAGATGGATAATTTACTTTGAATTAAACCCCAGAGCAACCCTGTGTGCTCAGAGAAGGGTAGCACAGGCATGGAAGTTTATTCCTGTCCAGTCCTGACCACAGATGGGTGTAGACGGACGGGCCCTGGCCAGAGCTCCACGGAACTCCAGAGGAGTCCTAGGCGCCCCCTGGGGGCCCCGTGTGGAAGCACACCCCAAGTGCTTTGTATACTCCTCCTGCTCAGTCCCGACTGCAGCCTTGTCATTGGCCTTTGACGATTTTTAGTCAGGCCTTTTTCGGTTTTAACTGCGACACCTGAAGAATAACAGAAGAAGAAATCAACGTTAGAGAACGCGCCTAGGGTTACACTTCTAGCTCAAAGAAGACCCTCCAGTCTCTCCGTATACCGCAGGAGGATTAATTTTCCTAAAACGCAGTTCTGTTTGGGTTCCTCCCAACTCAAAATTACCTCCGACTTTACCCAGCTGGTTTCATGACATAAAGCCATGCAAAATCTAACACCAGCCATCGTACTCGTCGCTACCACCTTCGCACTCCTTCATCTCCGTGTAGAGTCTCAGTCTTCTCCTCTCTGGTGCTCACGGAGAAAGGTGACCCGAGAGGAGGCCTGTAGGGGAGACCACCTGTGGCTCAGGTGGGGAGTGGTGCTGGGGCAGCTCACCTGAGCGCGATTCGACCCGCAGGGACACAGCCGCCGGCCGGTGGTAAGAGTGCCGGGCTGACAGCTGAGCACACATCTGGGAGAAGTACGGCTGCTGCGTTAACCAGGGCATGCACAGTCTGTGCTCTTTGCTTCCTCGGGCCGTCCGTAGGAGAAGGAGCGTACTCAGAAGGTCAGCACGTGTCGTGGCCTTTTATTATTTTCAGCAGCCCAGTGCCGCTCCTTCCTTCGGAAGTACAAGGCTCAGGGTCTGGCTCAGTGGAAGAACAGGCTTAGCACGCATGACGCCATGACGACGTTTGGGGTCAGTCTCTAGCCCCAAACAACAACGAAACAGGAAGAAAGAAAAGGATTAAAAATGCATATTTCCTCTGAGGTGCTCTTCCTTCTGCTGGATGCGGTCAGGAGGTGGTGAGCACGGCTTGCAGATGCTATCATGGGGACTATGGTCCCAGCAGGGACCACTGCACTCTCTCTTTGGTGTTTGGATCTTGACCGGAAGAGCATGGAAAAAGAAAATGTTTCTCTTCATCGCTGCAGTGCTGCCCTGGCCTTTGCTACCCTGCTTTTAGACTTGGTGGAGGTCTTTGAATCCTAACCCCCAGAAATTTTCTAGTTCCCGTCTATTTCTTAACCTCTAACCTCTTATTTGTTTTTTTTACTTTCACTTTTGGATTGCAGAGGATTGAATCTGGGATCTTGTGTCTGTTAGGCAAGAGCTCTGTTACTGAGCCACACCCCAGACCACCACCCTCTTACTGAATCTGTATTCTTACCCCTAAAAGAGTTTTTAAATAGGTTAGTGTACTAATCAGCTATTGCTAGATAATTATATTTTATAAATCCTTCACAAGTCCAATTTATTATAGCAACAAAAATTTAGTTGACCAGGGGATCTCTCTTCCAAACTTGAGGTCTACTTTAAATCTGTTCCTGGTATCTTAGATTTGAAAACAGCAACTACTCAGGGTGTGCTCTTTCAATGATAAATGACAGAGGAAGGGAAAACCACACAAGCACAGTGAAAATCTCTGGGCATTATATACCTTATTGTACACTCTGTAGGTTAAAGGCAGTCATATAGTCAAATTCAAAGTTAATTCATATTTTTTCAACCACACAGGCAGCTGCTGAAAACCACCATATGGAAGGCATTGGTGCTTTATTGTATTATGAGGACAGACAGTAAAGTTGGGACCATTAACTTAGTGAATCAGAAAACAATAAAATATCGACAGGAGTTATTTTAAGCATGGTCACAACAATCAGCCTTTTCTGTTACAGCTTGTGTTTTTATGGATAGAACTCAAAGCCTTCGTACTGAGCTGCTTTCTCAGGCATTTCATTTGATTTTGAGACAGAGTCTCACAAAATTGCCTCAGCTGAGCTCACACTGTGGTCTGGATTTGTGATCCTCCTACCTCATCCTCCCAGAGTACTGGGATTACAGTATAGCTTCCAACTGTTGTTTAAGAAATTCTCCACAGACTGAGGAGAATTCACCAAGAAGAAGTCTTGTTTGTCACTCTGAGTCTTTAGTCCCAGGTATGGATGAGGTTTATTGCTGTGTCTAGGGTGCCAGGGGCTCTGTCTAGAAATTCTTTCTGGGTTTTTATTGTCCTAACAAGGAATTAGACAAGTGAAAAGATAGTGAGGTTTTACACTTACTGAAAGTTGGAAAAGAAGTGTCCTGAGGAGTAAGAGTGGACCGCTGAGAGAGTGCTCAGTGGCCACTAGGTTAATGGCCCATGCCTTTGGACCCCCAGTCTTCAGGATGACATCAGATCTAGGTCATTGTATCAAGACCTTCAATTTCACGCCAGAGAACTGAGGGTAACACTTTCTGATTGGTCCCAGGTGCAGGACTGGGGAACTATTTTTCTGAGCTTGTGTCCCAGCTCTCTATGATTGATAGGTCAGCCCACTTGCCCAGCCAGCTGGCCATGCCCTAATGTCCTGTCTTATTTTCCCCCCGTGAGACATAAATCCACAAAATTCTATATGGAATGCTGAGGGGGTGGTGGGCTCCTGGCTAAAAGGGGTTGTACTCCTCAAGATTATGTTCTCTCCAACAACCATAGGATGTTGTGATTCATCATCAGCCAGGTTGAAAACCTGTAACAGAGTAAGAAGTGAATCAGTGCCTATCTGTGCAGAACTGTTGAGCTGCCTGTTGGTGGGAGATAGCTTGGTGGATTTGTCAGAAGAATCGGGAGAGTAGTCTGGATCACGATCTGAAGTCTTGAATGGATAAATGTTACTATTGGGTTGAGGACGTAGAGCCCAAATATGAGCAGAAGCAGCTCAGAATACTTCCTGATCTGTCTTAAAAGGAAGGCTATGAATTAGAGACATCAAATTTTATTTTCATATTTCCTGGGGAGGAGAGAGAGGAATATTAGGTAAGCTACCAAGAACCTGAGTGCTGTAGCCAGATTCCTCACGTGATGGGTCTACTTTACAATGGGAGTCCCAATACAGGTGCCCACTTAGGCCGTGGCGGACTGCGGGTCATTAATGACTGTGCTTACCTATACCTGGAGCAGTACTCTAGTTCTGTTTTTTGAAGAGGCTTCTCAGGTCTTCCAAGGGTTCTTAGGAGTAGCTCTCTTGGGCAATCTTTTTCCTCAAGCAGTTCAGGTGAAGCGCTTTATCCTAGAAAGGCAAATCCAGGGCTGTGAATGCAGTGGGTTGAGATAGAAAAACAAAATGGCTGACAGACAGGTGGAACACCCATCCAGGATAACTTTGGCCATGAGCAGTTTTATATTTTTCAGCCCAAAAAAAGTCCACCTTGGCTGACCTTGCCCTGAACTGATGCCCACTCCAGGTACATGTCTCCCTTATCTATTTCTCCTTGACAGACCTCACCCTAAAGTGGTGCCATTCCAAATATGTGTCTTCTTTATCTAGTTGACCTTAGTCTGAACTAATGTTTTCTTACCTAAGTTTGAACTTGCTATAGACCAATCAGTAATAATGATGTAATATGTAACCAATCAACTGCTTGTTCTACTCCTGTACTTAGTTCCTGCTTGCAAATCCTATATAATCTCCAGAAGAACAAAGGACAGATTGCCTGGTTCTTTGAGGAATTATCCCAGTCAGGCCATGTTTGCTTTTTGCCTCCAAGTCCTGAGTGCTTTTCAGTGCTTGAGCTCTTAACTTGTTTTTTATTCCAGATCATTGAAAAGAGACCCATCCATTTTGGTTGTAACTGGTCTGCTGCAGTTCCTTCTTTCCATGTTTTAATGAGCACCTGATCTCTAGGGTGGACACTAGTTGGTCTCCCTGGGTCAGGAGCTGGCAGGACTCCAGATGTATCCCATACATTTGGATAGGTAGTTGGTCTAGATTGATAAGTCATTGTAAGGGTCGTGTGGCCTCTGGGTCTACTACCACATCAGAAGACGTGAAAGGCCTCTCATCTAACATCTCAAATTGACTCATATTTAGTCCAGTGTTGGGATGTTTTGAATCCTACTGAGGGCTACTGGCAATGATCAGAGCCAAAATGTCAATGTCACTTGGCAAAGTTTTGCCAGAGTTTGCTTTAGCATGTGGCAGGCTCTTTTGACCTTTCTAGAGGACTGAGGTCTCCATGCAGAATGGAGATGATACTTTCCTCCTAAAGCCTTTGCCATCCCCTGAGTTCATTGAGGGTAAAAGAAGGCCCATCATCACTCTGAAGGCACAGGTAGCCCAAACCAGGGCTACCTGGTAGCCAAACCAGGGTGCGACTTCTTTGAACAGCACCTAGGCTACCTCTGCAGGCTTCTCTGAACAGGCAGGGAAGGCCTCCATACAGCCCAGCAAGTTCCAGTTAGGACCTTCCACATGGGCCTGTGGATCACAGTCTAATTGCCAGTTCTCCCCAGGGTATCTCCCTCTCCTCGGACAGGCTCTAACAAGAGAGTGGCCTGGGTTTATGAGGGTTTTTGTACACAAAGTGGGCAAGCTTTGTAGCCCTATAAAGTCCTAGTGTTCTGAAAATTCAAGTGACCATTTCTCATGTAGCATCTCTTCCCATGTGGAAAGAATCATGGAGGGTTTTTATGGCTTTCCATTGTATCCCCTGAAGAAGAACTAATCCATTTTCTCAATACCAACAAAGTCCTTTTTCAATTCTCATTTGTCCTAAGGCCCATCCTTGCAAGGGAAGACTGGTTTTCATGGTTCCTCGGGTACTGGGAATAAGGCCAAGGTTTTCAGGGTGTGAGGCTATACTTCCAGCATCTTCATCAGCCTCTTGATTTCCCAGAGGGACATTAGACATGTTTCCTGACTGTCGCTTGCAGTGAATAACAGAGACCAGCCTGAGAAGAAGCTGCCTCTGACCTTACTAGTCCATCTTTTCCTAGAAAGAGAGCAGGACACCAGGAAACAATTAGAAACAGGGTTCAACATTTAACCTTTGAATTGACCCATCGGGCAGGTGTAAAGAAACTCCAACAAGGGATCCCCTTGACCCCCATTTTGGCTATGGATCTAGAGGAGTGTTTTTCAGGAAAGAAAGTTAAGACAGAGTAAACCATTTTTGTGTCCCTAAGGAACTGAATTGTTTACTATAACATCCAGGATCACTGAGGGTTCTCAACAGAGTATGGGGATGCTCATGGACAGGGACATGGCAGACCCCTCAGGCCACTTTGGTCCTGGTTGTCAGAGGGGGTGAGGGTTCTGTCTGGCCTACAACCTCTCTGGGAGTGGGGACAGTCACTCACTCCCACCCCCCGTGCCATGACACATGGAGCAGGGCCCATTCAGTGGCTTGGTATAGTTGTGTTCCCAGGGTTCAGTCTGCTTTAATTTAAGGCAAGAACTCTTTACCGGAGCATTCTTGGGTTTCTCCAGACGGCTTGTGCATGTTTAAAGCACTGCTGATGGTGACAGCCATGATTTTACCTGCTCCCAACCCCAGCCTTTCCCTTTTCATCTCCATCTAGCTCCCCGTGTTGAACACAGGAAAGATCATATCCAGCAATTGGGTCATAGGGGTCCAGGGGCCCACCTGAAGTTTTTGTAATTCGTGTCCAATATCTGGAGCTGATTGACTAATGAAATGCTGGCCCATCAGTGCCTGGTCTCCTTGGAAAGATGGAGTGAGGTTTGTGTATTTACAGAAAGTTTCTACTAATCAGCTTTGGAAGACAGCCAGGTTTTCCTCCTTGCTTTGTATAACCGCTCACCCTTTCATAACGAGCTGCTTTCTTAATGTATCAGTTTACCGCCATGATGAGAGCTGTTATCATTTTAGACCCCATGTCTAGTCCACCTCTGATGTTATGGTCCCAGCTAGGTTCTGTTAGAGGGGTAACTACCTCCCTGGGTAATTCTTTTCTCTTGCTGCAGCAGATTGTTCCTCTGCACATTTCCTTTTATCTTCTAGGATTCTTTGTTTTTTGTACCAAACAGCCAACGCCCAAGACAAATTGGACATCTTGCCATGATAGTTCGAAAGCAAGTGCCAAAGCCTAAAACCAATCTGCAGATCTACCAAGATCTTCTGAAATCAACCTAGCCGCTCTAGGCATTGTTGTGTTTCTGCCACTGAAGAAGGGCCCTGGGCTCCAGAAGTCCCCTCCACCCCTGGGATCTTTTTAGGAGCAGGATGAACTGTAAGAGACAAGATTAAGAAACTCCACTCTGAGTATGTGCTTCGGGGCTGAAAGCTCTCTGAGGAGCACTGTGCGGGCGCTGGGGAGTGCTGGGTCTCTCCAGGGAGCCAGGCTCTGGTGGAGTTCCTGAGTCACTTGAAGAAAATGGAACTGATTTACCATCCTGAGGGTTATGAGGAGGAGCTTACAGGTAGAGAGACCCATCTCCTCCTGAGAGACAGGTGGGTGACTGAGGATAGGATCATCAGTTTCCTTAGAGGTCTCTAAGAAGAGGTCTCTGTAAAACTGATAGTTCTTGGCCTTTCTGGAGATAAAGAGCCACAAAAGCCTGAACATAAGGGATTTCACTTTCCTTGACTTTTGCAAAACCTATAAAATAGTATTATAATTTAGACTGCCATTCTGTACCCTCCTTCCAACTTCCAACTGGACCTAAACTGAATTGTGATAGAAGATAACTTGTTCTTCTTTCGGATTGTCAGTCAAACGGCTCCCGAGTTTTAAGGACACAGCCAAACAGCGAGGTTGCTGGGATCTCAAGGATGTTCCCACGGTGCATCATGGAATGCATCTCTATGACTCAATTGTGTTGCCAGATATCTCTGGCAAAGCAATAAGCCCTGATGCGTGGTGCCTTATTCTTTTTTTTCCTTAGAACTCTCACAGCCGGCAGCCCACTAGGGTGTGGAGAAAGGTTGAACGTCAGGGGCTCTATCTAGCTACTTGAGAAACAGTCAGCTCCTAAGAACTTAAAATGGACTCCCTGGGGCTCTCCTACCCACCTGAGAAACAATTTCCCTCATATTTATCTTGATAATAAAATCTCTGGTAATTGCTATGTTTAAGGAAGTAGGGGTAGAAACCTCTTTTTTTAGTATTTAAGAGGAAAACAAATAAGAAACCCCTTAGAAGTCCTAAAAACAAGCATACATTTTATTATCTGTTAACTCTAGCTCTAGTTCCCACATTTACAGCAAGTTGAGTTGACCATCACTGCCTGTTCCTTTTGTTCTGCTCCAGCCCTCAGGTGCATGTTTCTGAATTACCCAAATTTCCGTTCGAAGCAATAGGAAAGGGATCTAACTTGACTTAGGAGAGAGGAGGGATGGGTTCCTGTGCTCCCTGAGAACAGACTGTGTAGCTCTCATCTAGAGTGGTAAGACTTCTCAGAGTCCATGAGGTCAGTTGAAAATGACCCTCTAAGGACACCAAAAGACAAATGGCCGTCTAGGGGAGAAGGCAGATCAGACTTCATGCACAAAACTAGGCAGGCTGGGGAAGGTGGCTACTGAAGCAGGCTCCCTAAAGAGAGAGAAAACTGAACAATGCATTGGGGAGAACGAAAATGTGGGGGCAAAAAGACAGAGTAAAGTCCAGGTCCCACACACGGAGCCAGAACGATCTGTTCTGCAATGGAGTTAACAGCAGGCTCTCTGGTAGCCCCCAACCCACGGGCCCGTGGAGGATGCCTGGCCAACCCACACATTGCCCTTAGGCCATGCCTCCTCGGGCACAGCCACACACGCACCATGGGCCGGAGCATGAGCTCCCCATGCATCAGGAGCAGCTTGGTGGAGGTGAACGGTGGAGGTTGGGGGAGAGAGGTGCAGTGTGAAGAGGTGCAGTGAAGAGCAGGGAGGCAATTAGCCACACGCAGGGCCACTCATTTTTCTCACCTGCAAAGCTCTTAGCTCAGATCTGGGCTTCCCAAGACTACATTACCAGGGTCTGGGGTGCTATAGGCTCCTTCTAGAGATTATTTCCAGGTTCTTATACCCTGAGAAGAGATTAGACAAGACAAGCAAAAAAAAAAAAAAAAAAAAGGTTTGGAAGAAAAAAAAAGGTAGTGAGGTTTATTAAAGGTGGGAAAGCAGGACGCTCTGCAGAGTGGAAATGGGCTTCAGAAGGCCGGGGATTTAGCTCAATGGTTCTGGCTCCTGTCTTGCAAGTGCAAGGACCTGGGTTCGATCCCCGGTAACCACATACCTATACTGGGTGTGGAGACTCACGCCCAGCAGCAACCAGTACCACATACCACAGTGCCGGGCGTGGTGGCTCACGCCTGTAATCCCAGCACTCGGGAGGCAGAGGCAGGAGGATTGCTGTGATGTGAGTTTGAGGCTGAGCTCAGGGCCAGCCTGAACTACAA
>PVIR01008696.1:8558-19064 GCA_004026965.1 Petromus typicus
AAAAAAAAAAAAAAAAAAAAAATAGTAATAATGGTGACTACATGGGTGCATACTTTTGTCAAGAATACTTAAAATGGGGCCGGGGAGTTAGCTCAGTGGTTCCGGCGCCTGTCTTGCAAGCGTAAGTACCCAGGTTCGATCCCCGGTAACCACATACCATACTGGGTGTGGAGACTCACACCCAGCAACATCCAGTACCACATACCACAGCGCCGGGTGTGGTGGCTCACACCTGTAATCCCAGCAGTCGGGAGGCAGAGGCAGGAGGACTGCTGTGATGTGAGTTGGAGGCTGAGCTCAGGGCCAGCCTGAACCACAAAGTGAGACCCTGTCTCAAAAAAACTAAAAAAAAAAAATAAATAAAATAAAAAAACTTAAATGAGTGAGTCCATTATATATAAATCTCCCTCAATAAATATAAATTTTAAAAACTTGACTTCACATATGAAAGACTATGCTGTGTCTGGTCACACAGACCTGTGAACCTAGCACACTTTGGAGGCCAGGCCAGGAGCTCAGGGCCACATAGTGAGTTCAAGTCCAGTTTGAATTACACAGCAAGACAGGAAAGATGAAGGAGAAGGAGGAAGGAAGAAAGAAGGGAAAAGGAGGGCTGGGGATTTAGCTCAGTGGTTCTTGCATCTGCCTCACAGTACTCAGGAGCTGCATGCAGGTGACAGTGACTCCCACTCCATGCAGCCGTGAGGGCCCCGCGTGTGGATGTCCCTTGGTGTCTGTGGGGCGTTCCTGCAGGGACATCAGATACTAGACTGTATGGCTGCCTGTCCTTTTTTTTTGGTTTTTTGAGACAAGGTCTCGCTTTGTAGTTTGGGCTGGCCCTGAGCTCAGCCTCAAACTCACATCACAACAATCCTCCTGCCTCTGCCTCCCGAGTGCTGGGATTACAGGCCTGAGCCACCAGGCCAGGCACCGTGGTATGTGGTACTGGTTGCTGCTGGGGTGAGTCTCCACACCCAGTATTGTTATGTGGTTACCGGGGATCGAACCTGGGTCCTTGCGCTTGCAAGACAGGCGCCGGAACCACTGAGCTATATGCCTGGCCCATGGCTACCTGTTCTTACACAAGAAGGATTATACTTTCCTCTTGTTCACTTTAAATCATCCCTAGGTTACTAATAATGCCTAAAACTATGTAAATGCTATGCAAATAGTTGTTACACTGTGTTGGTCAGGGAATAATGCCAAGCGCAAATGTCAGCATGTTCAGTACAGATCTGATTTGGGTTTTTGGTAGCAGTCTGGGCATTGGACCTGTGTCCTCAAGTCTGTCCCTAGCCTTTGTGAGGTCTGTGACCACAGTTCTTTGTCTGTCATCCTGACCAGTGCAGGCGTGGTTGGGCATCAGCGTGCCAGGCCCAGTCCCGATTTCGCTAGCATTTCGGAAACTTCCCTGTGCTTCTTCTGTGTTCTCTGTAAGATGAGCATTAAAACACCCAGGTCAAGAGTTAGTCTAATGGGGGAGGAAGAGCCTGCTGGGTCCTAGCTGAAGGGAAACATGCCCTCCCTTTAATGTAGGACTCTGGAGGCACATTTCGTTTGTTTGTTTGTGACAGGGTCTTGCCACCTCACCCGGACTTGTCTTAAACTTGCAATCCTCTTGCCTCGGCCTCCTGGGTAGCTGGGATTACAGAAGTGAGCCACCACACCCATCTTGGACTACTAAAATAGACAGAAATTTGCTCCTAAAAGAACGGAAAAGGAGCTTGGTGTGGCAGCACACACATGTCATCCGAGCTCTTGAAAGACTAAGGCAGGAGGACTGCTGTGAGTTCAGGCGGCCTGAACTACAAGGCCAGTCTGAACCACACAGCGAGACCCTATCTCAAACAACAAACAGGGCCGGGGATTTGGCTCAGTGGTTCCGGCGCCTGTTTTGCAAGCACAAGGACCCGGGTTCCATTCCCCGGCAACCACATACAATACTGGGCGTGGAGACTCACCCCAGCAGCAACCAGTACCACATACCACAGTGCCGGGCGTGGTGGCTCACACCTGTAATCCCAGCACTCGGGAGGCAGAGGCAGGAGGATTGCTGTGATGTGAGTTGGAGGCTGAGCTCAGGGCCAGCCTGAACCACAAAGCGAGACCCTGTCTCAAAAAAAAAAAAAAAAGTAAAAAAAAAAAAATAAAAACAAATCAGCAAACAAATAATGAAAACATCTAACAAGGTTACATTAGATAAGAATTTAATACGAGAATGCCTAATTTTTCATTATGTGCCATGTACCAAACTTACATATGTGTTTCACTTTATTCACAAAACACATGTATTAGATATAATAATCTCAGAAGATAGAATCTCTGAGGAAGCAGAGATTTTGAGTCCATGTTCTAACAGCAAGTACGGGGTTGGATTAGGGTGACCACCTACCCTGATTTGACCTTAAGTCTCCTAGCTTTAGCACTGAAAGCCCTTTTCTTGGGAACTTTCTCTGGTCCTGGGAAAACTGAGATGCTTGGTTGAGACATAGGTGACCATAACTGAATGGTTCTCAATTGGGAGCAATTTTTGGAATGGTAATTATAATAATAGCAGTTATTGTTTATGTTACTACCACATAATTTTTTTAACCTTTTCTCCTCACTTTTTCTACTGCCAGGATGTACCTAAGAGTCTTAGTATATTTTCTGGTATTGCAACAAATACCTGAGACCAAGTAATTTATAAAGAATAGAGGTTTAAAGGGCTGGGGATGTAGCTCAGTGGTTCTGGCGCCTGCCGTGCAAGTGCAAGGGCCTGGGTTCAATCCGGTAACTACATACAACAATGCCGGGTGTGATGACTCACACTCACCAGCAATCAGTACCACACACCACAATACTGAGCTGGTACTTCACGCCTGTAATCCCAGCACTCAGGAGGCAAAGGCAAGAGGATTACTGTGAGTTCAAGGCTCACCTGGGCTATATAGTAATCTCAGGGTCAGTCCAAAATACAGAGTGAGATCCTGTCTCAAAAAAAAAAAAAAAAAAAAAAAAAAAAAATCAACAAATTGTACTTTTTTTTTAGGTTTTTTTGAGACAGGGTCTCACTTTGTAGTTCAGGCTGGCCCTGAGCTCAGCCTCAAACTCACATCACAGCAATCCTCCTGCCTTTGCCTTCCAAGCGCTGGGATAACAGGTGTGAGCGACCACACCGGGCACCGTGGCATGTGGTACTGGTTGCTGCTGGGGTGAGTCTCCACGCCCAGTATTGTATGTGGTTAACCGGGCATCAAACCCCGATCCTTAGCTTGCAAGACAGGCACCAGAACCACTGAACCAAATTCCCGGCCCAACAAATTGTACTTTAAAAAGGTGAATTTTATGGTACATGACTTATATCTCAATAAAACATTACTAAAAATGATACAAAGAATCATTTTGGCAGCACATGCCTATCATTCCAGTATTAGGCCGAGGCAGGAGAATCACCATGAATTAAGAGGCCAGCCTAAACTACAGTGAGACCCTACCTGAAAACAAAAAACAGAAGTGTCAGGGATATAGCTCAGTGGTTCTGGTGCCTGTCTTGCAAGCACAAGGTCCCAGAGTTCAATCCCTGGTAACCACATACAGTGCCAGGCAGAGGCAGGTGGATTGCTGTGAGTTCAAGGCTGACCTGGGCTAAATAGTGAGCTCAGGGCCAGCCTGAACTACAAAGTGAGATCTTGTCTAAAAAAAAGAAAAGAAAAGAAGCCAGGCATGGTGGCACACATCTGCAATCTCATCTACCCTGGAGGTTGAGCCAAGAGAATGGTAAATCCAAGGGCAGCCTGGGTGACTTAACTCGAGACATCCTATCTCAAAATAAAAAAATACAAAGGACTAGAACTCTGAGAGGCTGAAACAGGAGGATCAAAAGTTCAAGCCCAGCCTGGGCAAATTTAGTGACTTAGAGAAATCTTATTTCAGAAATTTTTTTTTTTTTTTTTGAGACAGGGTCTCACTATATAGTCCAGACTGGCCCTGAGCTCACAGCAGAGAAGACATACAGTGCTGAGGCTGTAGCACAGTGGTAGGATACTTGGCTAATACACATAAGGCACAGGGTTCAATTCCTAGAACCACAAAAAAAAAGATACACAAGACACTAATAAATACAGAAAGATGGTATGTCATTAGATACCAGGGAAAAGTAAATTAAACCATGATGTGATGTCTCCACATACCCACTAGAGAGTTATTAAAAGAAAGGCAAAGTATGGTGCAGTGGAGCACATGTATAATCTCAGCATTGTGGGAGGCTGAGGCAGGAGGATCCACTGTTCAAGCCTAACCTAGGCAATTTATTGACTTACTGAGTTCCTATGATAAATGGAATCACTATGTATTTATGTATTACAAATAGGAACTAATAAAAACATTTTTAAATTAAAAAAAAAACCAAGGGCCATTGATCATTAGTGTGGAGGCCTTGGGCTCAAAACCTTATACTAATATTCATGTAAATGTCTTCCTAAAGCCTCCTGTGGTCTTCGGTAGGGCTTTTCACGGGTGGCTGGATCTAGAGTGTGCGATGCTGGGATCAGAGCGTACGATTACTGAACTAGTCCACTGAGTGGTTTGGTGCAGTTCTGGGTATGGATGACGGGAGAGCCCGCCCTGGGAGCAAGTGCTGCCTGGCCTAGGGATAGGTAGCCTGGAGAGAATCCAAAGGGACAGAAAGAATGTGTCGCTTGCTGCTTCTTGCTACTGCTTTGCTCCTTCGTCTCTTGCTGCCTTCTGCCCACCATGAACTATTTCTCCTCTGTGATGCCCTCTGCTATGCCACCCTTCCCTGGAGCCAGATGGGAACTGAAGTCTCTACAAACTGTGAGATGAAATAAACCTTTCCTCCTTTAACTTTGGGTGTCAGGAATTTTGTCTCAGCAGCAAGGAAAGTAACTAAGACAGACATTCACAACTGTTGGTGCGGGGGAATTTAGCTCATGGCGCCATGACTGCCTTACAAACACAAGAAAGGAAGGTCCTCAGTTTGATCCCTGGTAGCTCAAAAAACATAAAAACATACGAACAACTGTTGCAAGGATGAGAAGAAATGGGAGCCCTTACACATTTCTGGTGGGAGGATAAATGCTACAGCTACTTTGGAAAAACAGTTTAGCAGTTTCTTAAAAGATTAAACATGAACTTACCATATGACTCAGTGATTCCAATCCTGCTTATAAAAACCAAAAATATATGTCCACACCAACATGTTCCTGAATATTCAGAGCACTAGTCATGTTAGTCAGGGTTTCAAGGTTGGAAATGATCTAAATATTCACAACAGGTGAATGGATAAACAACACACATGTATTGTCCATAGAAGGGATCTAAGAATTACTGATACGTGCTACAACATGGATGAAAGTCAAAACACTATGTTTAGAAGAAGTCAAGGATGAACCAATTATAGTTTCTGAGTCTGTATATAAAATATCTAGAAAAAAGCAAAAAAGAAATTATTTATTTAGTAGTCTTGGGGATGTAACCCCCAGCTTGCATGCTAAGCTACATTTTTTAAGATAAGGTTTTGGTAATTTCTTAAATCTCCCAGTTTGAGCTTGAAATTGTGATCTTTCTCCCTGGCTGCTGGGATTACAGGCAGGCACGAACATACTCAACGAGAGAAGGCAAATTTGCCAGGCATGATGGTGTATCCCTGCGAACCCAGAACTTGAGAGGCAAAGGCAAGAGGATTGCTGCAAGTTCGAGCCAGCGCCAACTACACAGTAAATTCCACTTAAAATGCATAGCAAGACCCCGTTTAAAAAAAAAAAAAGAAAGAGAAGGCAAATTTATAAAGACAGAAAGCAATTCAGTGATTTCTTGGGTAACAACCAAAGGACATGATGCCAGGCAGGTGGTACACATCTGTAAGCCCAGCACTAAGGAATCAGACAAGAATTTGCTGTGAGTTCAAGGCCAGCCTTGGCTACACAGTAAGTTCATGGCCAACGTGAACTAAATAGTGAGACTGTCTCAAAAAAACAAATTTTTAAAAATGGATATGAGAATTTTTGGGGGTGATATAAATGTCATGAAATTAGAGTTGGTCATGGTTGTACAATTTATAACTTTACATAAGATTGTACACTTAGGAGCCGGGGATTTAGCCCAGTGGTTCCAGTGCCTGCCTTGCAAGTGGAAGAGCCCACGTTTGATCCTGGTAACCACATACAACAATGCTGGGCATGGAGACTCACCAACCACAGTGCTGGGCATGGTGGCTCATGTCTGTAATCCCAGCACTTGGGAAGCAGAGGCAGGAGGATTGCTATGAGTTTCAGGATCACCTGGACTACATAATGAGCTCAGGGCCAACCTGAACCACAAAGCAAGACCTGTCTCAAAAAAAAATTTTTTTTTTTCAAAAAAGAATCCAACTGTTGCCACAAATTCAAGGCAAGCCTGGACTATATAGTGAGTCCTTGTCTCAAAAAAGAGAAAGAAAAAAAACAGTCCAACTATTTCCAAGCTCTCTAAGAAAACTCTCGTTTGAATAATCGCACTGACCTTAGTTGTGTTGCTTTTGCTCTGGTCCATCGACAGCCTACTTTAACATAGCAACTAGAGTGATTCTTCAAAACCCAAGTCAGATAAGGAGATCCTTTGTGCCCCCGTCCAGGGGGGCCAGTGTTGAGTTCTGAGGGAGCCATTGGATCCACCACCCAGCTCCTGCTCACACCGACCGCTTCCTTCTCTGTTGCAGCTGCGCTCTTGAACACCCAAGCCCACGACACCGCCAGAGCCCGCGCTTGCTGTGGTCATTTCAGAGCTCAGGTCCTCATGCCTGGCAGGTCTTTGCCTTCTCCGATGTCCCCGTTTGAAGCCACATCATCCCTCGCTCCAGCCCAGCACCCCCCACCCCTTCATCCTCGATCTCCCAGCACTCGTCACCACCTAACACGTACCCCGCGGATCTGCTGTGCCTTCCGCAGGGTTGCCTTCATGTCCGGGGCCTGAGACGGAGGAGGCAACAAATACGTCGCTGACTGATCAGGACCTGGTGCGTAAGGACAGGCTTCCCTGCAGCAGCTAAGCATGCTTCTGCTGGAGGCGCTGGCCTGCAGTTCAGTTTACACACCACCCAGCCACTGTGCATCACTCAGCCACTGGCATCTTCATCCTGGCCTTTTTAAAAATTGTTTCAAATCTTTATTTTTATTTATTTATTTATTTATTTTGAGACAGGGTCTCACTTTGTGGTTCAGACTGGCCTTGAGCTCAGCCTCAGACTCACATCACAGCAATCCTCCTGCCTCTGCCTCCCAAGTGCTGGGATTACAGGCGTGAGCCACCACGCCCGGCACTGTGGTATGTGGTACTGATTGGTGCTGGGCCTGAGTCTCCACGCCCAGTATTGTATGTGGTTAACAGGGATCGAACCCAGATCCTTGCACTAGCAAGACAGGCGTTGGAACCACTGAGCTAAATCCTGGGCCCCTCAAGTCTTTAGTTTTTAAATTTCAGTTTAGTTTATTAGTACATGTCTCACCCCAGCCTCTTGTCTGAATTATAATAGCAGCTTCCTCACAGGTCTTATTTTGCCCCGCCCTAAGTGAGATCCACATAACAGCCAGGATTCTTTTGGTTTTTTTTTACTTGAGAGTCTTGCTATATCAAAGTTCAGAGTAGCCTTGAATGCTCTACATAGTCTAGGCTGGCCTTGAATAATGGAGATCCTCCTGCATCAGCCTCCTGAGGCTTGACATTGCAGGTACATACCACCATGCCCAGCTCTTAGCCAGGAGTCCTCTTTCCTTTTCTTTCTTCTTTTGAGACAGTCTCATTATGTAGTTGTGGCTGACTTTGAACTCAGTATGATAACCCAGGCTGACCTTGAACTTGCATAGTGACCCTCCTGATCTCAGTGCTGGGTCAGGCATGGATTTTAATAAAGCACAGAGCAGAGGCTGAGGGTGGTGTGTATGCAAGTATTCTCAGAACTCAAGAGGCTGAAGCAGGAGGATCTCCACAAATTGGGTTGCATAGTGAGATCAAGGCCAGTTTGAATTATACAGGACCTTGTTTCCAAAAACCCCCAAAAATGAAAATAGAGGAAACAGCAGATTGGATCAAGTTGGTATCCTTTGCACCCTCCTCCTCTGATTACCTCAAGGTCCTTGAGCCTACTGGCCTAGGCTTTCCCTTCTCCCTTTCCTGCTCCCTGGTTGGGCACCTCTGGCCTCTCTTTAGTTACCTGAAGAAGCCAAAATCTTTCCTGAACCAGGTCAGTCACTTCAGGCTGGCCTTGAACTCACTATGTGCCCAGGCTAGCCTCCAACCCACAGCAATGCCCCTACCTCAGCTTCCTGAGTGCTGGGATTACAGGTACGTCCCACCACTTGATGCACTGGTTTTTTTGGTGATGTTGGGGGCTAAATCCAGGGCCTCACATGTGAGGCAAGTGCTCTGCCACTGAGCTTATATCTTCATTCCTTCCTTATTCTTTCTCCCCTTTGCCTATCAAGTGAAGTACACCACCCTCGGTCCCACTCACGAACCATGAGGAAGAGTGAGCTGAGCCCGGTGTACAATCAGGGCCCAGAGACAGGTCCGGCCCGTGTTCGGCCCAGTGGGCCCGCTCGGCGACTTCACTCCACGTCCACCGTCTTTCAGATCGGAGCCAAGCTTTCCTCCTTCCACAGCCCCTGCATCCAAATCAAGCCCCTCACAGCACTGGGCTGTACTGTCACTTTCATGTTTTACTGTCTCCGCCTCATAATCTCTATGAAGGCAGGATCGTGTCCGCAGTGCTCACTACTTATCTCCAAGACCTTTGAAGAAGTTTTTTGTGCAAGTCCTCTGCTCAGAATGCACAATGAAGTTACACGTGTATGAGACGGAGAGGGAGAAAAAATGAGGACTGTGGAAGAAAAAATAAAGACTTGCAGGCCAGCTCTGTCCTGTTTTTGTTTTGTGGTACTGAGGACTGAACCCAGAGGCTCCACACTGAGATACATCCTCAAGCCCCTTCTTTATTTTATCTATTTAGTTTTTTGAGACAGGGTCCCACTTTGTAGTTCAGGCTGGCCCTGAGCTCAGCCTCAAACTCACATCACAGCAATCCTCCTGCCTCTGCCTCCTGAGTGCTGGGATTACAGGCGTGAGCCACCACGCCCAGCACTGTGGTACGTGGCACTAATTGCTGGTGGGTGTGAGTCACCACACCCTGGCATTGTGGTATGTGGTTACCGGGGGTTGTACCAGGGACCTTGCACTTGCAAGACAGGCACTGGAACCACTGAACTAAATCCCTGGTCCCCCTTTATTTTAAAACAACTTCTAGCCAAATTACTTTGCTAAATTTGCAATCTTCCTGCCTCAGCCTTCGCCAGTGCTGGGATTACAGGTGCATGCCATCACCCTGGGTTTGCAACCCTTCCTTCAACCCTCCTGGAGAGGGAAAACACCCAGCCCAGCCCAGTGCTGCTCTTCCTGTCATGTCACTAAAGCCAGCACTGGCAGTGCTTCACCCTCATGTCACCCGGCAGAGACTACCCTACTATCAGCTTTCCTCTGAGATGTAGGCCTTGGGACCAGACCCTGCAGAACAACGAGCAGAGAGGACACTAGCGCTCCAATCTCATGGGGCATTTGGAAATTCAGTCACATCTTCTCACAATCCCATTTGGCAAATGAATGAATGAAGCCCCAAGGCCAGGACATCACCTTGTGCTACCAGCTTAGCCGTCCCTAAAGCATGCATTCTCAGTCACAAAGAGGGAATCACATCAGCAACCAGATCACTACAGCCAGGAGGTCCAGAGATCACTGCCTGGCACAGGAGACTTGGGGCTGCAGTGTGGACCAGGGACCAGCAGGCAGCTGGTACCAGCCCTCATGTGAAGTCCTGAGGAATAGATGCAGGTAGCCCAAGGGACAATCCTCACAAGGGGGAAGCATTTTCTTCAGGATACTGGATGTCAGTCTCCTGGTAAGATGACCTTGCCAATGAAATGATCAACAAGGCATTTTATTTTATTTTGTTTTGAGACAGGGTCTCACTTTATAGTTCAAGTGGGTCCTGAACTCAGCAGTCCTCCTGCCTCTGCCTCCTGAGTGCTGGGATTACAGGTGTGAGCTGCCACACCCAGCATTGTTGTATGTGGTTACTGAGGATCAGACTTAGGACTTTGTACTTGCAAGGCAGGTGCTGGAACTGCTGAGCTAAATACCCAGCCCAAGAAGGCATTTTAGACAAGAATTATCTGACAATGATCCAGTCTACATACAAGGCTGTGTATAACCTGCTCAGGGCAATGTGCCTTGTTTTCATGAGCCTATTTACAGATGAGGGTTGGTCTTGGGTAATCTGTGTATGTCACTCAGGCTCTCTGGACCCAAGTCCAAGATCTACATTATAGCAACAGTTCTGGTTAAAAGCAAATTATTGTTTTGTACCACTGGGAATTTGATCCAGAGCCTTTCCACCAAGCTACATGGAATATTTTGTTTGTTTTTTAATCTTGAGACAAGGTCTCATCAAATTGCTAAATTGCTCTGGGCTCAGCTCAA
>PVIR01008696.1:19164-35702 GCA_004026965.1 Petromus typicus
ATCCTCCTGCCTCTGCCTCCCGAGTGCTGGGATTACAGGCGTGAGCCACCACGCCCGGCACTGTGGTATGTGGTACTGGTTGCTGCTGGGTGTGGGTCTCCACACCCAGTATTGTTATGTGGTTACTGGGGAATCGAACCCGGGTCCTTGCGCTTGCAAGACAGGCGCCGGAACCACTGAGCTAACTCCCCGGCCCTCAGCTCAAATTTCAAATCCTCCTGCCTCAGCTTCCCTGAGTGCTGAGAAGAGCAGCATGAAGAATCAAGATTTTGTTTTGTGACCTTGAACTTTCTATCTAGCCCAGTCTGGCCTTGCATGTGTGATCCTCTCTGTCTTCCCACTGTTGGGATTATGAGCCAGCTGCACTTGGCCCTAGTGGTAATGCATTTCAAGAGCTTGCAGAGGGCGCTGAGGAGCCACAAGGACTCACTATTCCCGCACCACTCGTGACCCCTCTGCTTGTCGCCATGCCCAGATCCTCTCTGAAATCTGATGGTGAATGATCAGCTCTCCAACTGGTACATCCAAGTCACCTGAGCAATATCCCTGGAATCTGGAAGTCAGGCTACACTCTGGAAGTTAAAGGCTTCAAGTCCATACCTGCTGCTCAGGACTAATGATCTGTATAAGAAGCCAAAGCAGACAAGCTGTGTACCCCTGAGAGCCAAAGAGCTGGGCTGGAAATTCAACCCAGGCCAACTGCATGAGAAGGAAGCAGGAGCCTAACTAAATCTCAGCACAACTTTTCAGCAGCAGGGAAGTGATGACAGTGTAGGGGCCTGGAGGAAGCTCTGTCCCAGCTATGCGGAACTAACAAGAGCAGGGTGGCCTAGCAGGCACCTGGCAAGAGCCCCTCTGCAGGTGTCCTGTGGAGACAAAGTTGGCCCACCTCAATCAGCCACATCACTAAGGTATTATTCCCTGGATTCCTTCTCCCCTGCTCCATCCTCACTAAGACTATAGTCTTGACTTCAGATACAAGGTAGGGTGAGTCCTGAGCAGCCATCTCTTAGGCAGTTCTGTTTCTCATTACAACGGGGAGTTGTTTTGAGACAGTCTCAGGCTGGCCTGAGATTCACCCGATGCTCCTGCCTCAGCCTCGGGAGTGCTGGGATGACAGTGTGCACCACTACACTCACTCGCTTCAGTTCTGAACAACTTCTCAGGGGGCTGGGTTCTCCCTGGATCCAGCAGGGCTTGGGGATGATCGTTCCCACACCCCCCCCCACCCACACTCTTCACACTTGGGGATGACTGACCACAGCTTCAGAATCCAGATCTAGGCCTTTCCATGACTAATGGAAGCAGAAAGCTGCCACCGCGGCCTGGCCGTGGGTGACTCAGCAGTGCTCTTAGCTTGCTGTTCCTAATGGCAGTAGCTACATTAAGGATAATTTCGGGAAATGGCAAAGCAGCTTACCTTGTCCCAAATCAGGGTTATTTTCCAGAGTACAGTCATCATCTGTTCATAATAATGTGTATCAAAAACAGAACAAGGAGTATTCATCATGTCATTTTCTAAATCCTGCCTTGCACACGACTTAGTCTCTAGTGATGGCTTTAAATTACTGCATAAGCAAGAAGCAACATACTTATGGACTCCAAGTTCCTTATAAATAAGTGGAATTGCATCCTCTGGACAGATGTTTTAAGTAGGGCCCTAAACTGCATTTAAGAAGTATTGACATAGATATGGTAAAAACTTTGTTTTAGTTAAGTGTAAATTTAGAATATTTTTTGAAACTATTTTTATATTTTAAAAAAATCAGTTGTGTAGGAAAAAAAATGGAAATCTCTATGTTTGAGAATTTGATGGAAAGATTCTAGCTTCTGTTTTCCAAATTCTGTGAATCTTTATTATTTTTAAGTGAAATATCTTTGAAGAAACACAAGCAATCAAAACAAAACTAACAAAACATTGGAAAAGGGACCCTAAGGACTGAAAACAGAGGCTACTGGAGCATTCTAAGTAACTTTTTCCAGTGCTACATACAAGGAAAAAGTCCCTTTTGGTCACGGTGGCTCATGCCTGTAATCCTAACACTGCGAGGATAAAGCAGGAGGGTCATAAGTTTGAGTCCAATCCGGGCAACTCTGACTTAGTAAGACCCAGTCTTAAAGTTAAAAGCGAGGAGGGCCCGAGAATATAGCTCTGTGTGAGCATTCAAACCCTAGCACTGGACTGAAAATGAACTGAAAGGAGAAAAAGATGCCTCTCTGGGGCCAATCAAGCTGCAAGAGGCTGTAAGACAGCCACTGACAATCAGAGAAGCTGACGGGGAAGAAGGGTAGGACTGTTTACCCGGCTCATCCATGTTCCTAAGTATCAAAACAAGGACCCAATCATACTGGCCTTGCAAATTCCAGCTCCTGACCACCCTGATCAGAAGGGCCGTCCTGGGGTCATGACTGTCTCCCATTTCTGACAATGGATGAGCAGAGGATAGACCCAGAAGAAGTTTGCAAAGTCTCGAACTTTGACATTATCAAAAGTGTAATGACAGGGCCGGGGAGTTAGCTCTGTGGTTCCGGCGCCTGTCTTGCAAGCGCAAGGACCTGGGTTTGATCCCCGGTAACCACATACCATTCTGGGTGTGGAGACTCACACTACAGTGCCAGGCGTGGTGGCTCAGGCCTGTAATCCCAGCACTCGGGAGGCAGAGGCAGGAGGATTGCTATGATGTGAGTTTGAGGCTGAGTTCAGGGCCAGCCTCAACCACAAAGCGAGACCCTGTCTCAAAAAACCTAAAAAAAAAAAGTGTAATGACATTTAAATGGTCAATCTAAGTCTTGGAGGAAACTCTCCATTTTTTATTTGTCCTGAAACGGAATAACTCTTGTATTGAGTTTTCTTAAGATTCTCCTTCACCTTGTTGACACAAAAGCAGCGCTGACTTTTATAACATATGTTTTAAATACCTGAAGTTTCTAGAGCATAAGATTAGTTGTCTTGGGGCCGGGGAGTTAGCTCAGTGGTTCTGGTACCTGCCTTGCAAGCGCAAGGTGGGATGTTCTAAATGCTGGGTGTGGGGACTCATGCCCGTAAGCACAGTACTGGATAACCACACACCACAGTGCCGGGCAGGTGGCTCACACCTGTAATACCAGCACTCAGGAGGCAGAGGCAGGAAGACTGCTGAGAGTTTGAGGCTCACTTGACTACATAGTGAGCTCAAGGCCAGTCTGAACTTCAAAGTGAGACCCTGTCTCCAAAATTAAAAAAAATTGTTTCAAGGTAATTTGCATTTGAAGTCTACTTCCCAAAGAGTAAGGCATATCACTACTACCAATCTTTCTAGGTAGGTCATCTGTACATCCCTCTTTTGAAAGAAAACAAGTGGAGCATGGTGGTATAACACCCAGGAGGCTGAGGCAGGAAGATGGCCATAAGCTCAAGTTCAGTCTGAACTACATAACAAGATCTAGTCTCAAAAAACCAAAACAAAAAAGAAAGACAACAAAGATCTACGGGGAACATGCTATAATAGGCTGGCTTCAAACTTCTTTAAAGGGCCAGGGATTTAGCTCAGTGGGTTTAGCGTCTGCCTGGCAAGCACAAGCATTCTAAGTTTGATCTCCTCCTACCCATAACCACATACCACAATGCCAGGTGTGGTGTCTCACCTTTTTAAGCCCAACACTACATGCCTACATTCCACAATGCTGGGCACAGTGGCTCACAACTATAATCCCAGCACTTGAGAAGCAGAGGCAGGAACTTAGCATAGGCTACAAAGTGAGTTCAGGGCCAGCCTGAACTATACAGCAAGACCCTGAGAAAGAAAGAAAGAGAGAGAGAAAGAAAGAAAGAGAAAGAAAAAGAGAAAAGAGTGAGAAAGTGAGAGAGAAAGAAAAAGAAAGAGAGAGAGAGAAAGAAAGGAAAGAAAGGAAGGAAGGAAGGAAGGAAAGAAAGAAGGGCTGGGGATTTAGCTCCGTGGTTCTGGCATCTGCCTTGCAAACACAAGGTCCCAAGTTTGATCCCCAGTAACCATACCACAATGCCAAGTGTAGTGACTCACACCCAGCAGCAATCAGTACCACACACAATGCCCAGGCATGGTGGCTCACACCTGTAATCCCAGCACTTCTCAGGAGGCAGAGGCAAGAGGACTGCTGGGTTTGAGGCTGAGTTCAGGACCAGCCTAAACTACAAAGCGAGACCCTGTCTCAAAAAAAAAAAGAGGCAGAGGGCCGGAGATTCTGAACAATTGGCTCATCCTAATTTTCCATGAGGCTTTTCTAGTGTGTGTGGTTACATTACTGGACCAAGGAGGAAACAGGAAAGGACTGGAGTGGACTTCATCTATCTTGTGTCTACAGTGTAGTAACTCGGTCATGATTAAATTACCTTTGTAAATCCTTAAAAGCTGCTTTTTCTGGCCACCTTTCTTCTTGTTCTCCCACTGCATTTATCCGTGAACAGGGCGTACAGAGTGCCACCTCAGGAGCCAGTATGATTCCAGTCAGATTCTTGGCCAAAGACCATCAGAAGGAGATGCCCTAATTCTGGCAACACTGGATCCAGGGAAGACTTGCGTCCCTGTCGACAATGAGTGGAATAGTAACGAGGGACAGGGACTCTGGGGAGCATTACCAGACCACAACAGCAGGGTGGAAACTCTTGGTGTGTGTGTGCGTGTGTGTGTGTGCGCGTGCTCTTATTTCACAGGGGAGAACAATGCTGATTGAGTGTCAGGGAATAGAGCACATTCCTCATACAGGGAAGTGTGGGGCGTCCTGGGCTCTGCTTTTGGCTCTCTACTGCGAAAGCAACACAGAAGAAGGACCCTGGGACCAGGGAGTTAGCTCAGTGGTTCTGGCGCCTGTCTTGCAAACGCAAGGGCCCGGGTTGGATCCCCAGTAACCACATACAATACTGAGTGTGGAGACTCACACCCAGCAGCAACCAGTACCACATACCACAGTGCTGGGTGTGATGACTCATGGCTGTAATCCCAGCACGTGGGAGGCAGAGGCAGGAGGATTGCTGTGATGTGAGTTTGAGGCTGAGCTCAGGGCCAGGCTGAACCACAAAGCGAGAGCCTGTCAAAAAAAAAAAAAGGACCCTGGGCTGACAAGACAGGTGACCTCAGGGGCACAGCAGAAGACACCAGAGCGAATCATGCTTCACCCCAACTGGATCTGGAAAAAAGAACGGGTAGTCAAAGGGAGGTGGATAAATCAGGATGCACTTTGCACACGGAGAGGCTCAGTGCACACTCTGCCTAGACAGCCAAGTGCCTCCTCTATTTCCAGAGCCTTGTGCCCAACCACACCTGCGGGGATAGGGGTAAGAGCATTCAATTCCCTCCCTGATTCCAGGAGTCCACTTCTGACGGGGATTGCAAGCTTAAGTCAGGGCAAACTCCTGACACCCTGAGCAAGAACGGACCATGCTGTGCTGGACACTGAGTCAAACAGGAAGGAATCAAGTCACTGTGGCCAACAATCCAACTCTGTTCTTCTACTTGGAATGGGGAGATTACAAATCAGTGTTTCTAAGGCAAACACACGGTGATACACATTTATTGTGCACCCGGTCACAGCAAATCTCGCACACCAGACCACAGCCAGGCTGAGAGGGCCACATGGCCAAGCTTAGCTGCTCATACCACTGGGCAGGAAGCACGCACACCTCACTGGGCCTACTCAGAGGCAGTGAGGCCGCAGGCCCATGCCCAGAGCCGGGGATGTCTCTAAAGGGCGGTTTCCACTTGAACCTTCCAAAATCCTGAGTGTCTCTCTGGGAGTTAAGTCCAGCTCCAACAAGTCACTGAGTCCAGGTCTGCCAGTCTTGAGTACTTGGAGCTAGCCTCAGAGCAGCCCAGGAGCCCTGGGTTTTAGGACCGGTGACTCTTTCTTCGGAGTTTGTGTCCCACCTGGGACCCCCGCTGGGCAGCTTTCACCAAACCTTTGAACTGTCCCTGTAGTTTCACCTTCTTCCTGCAGAGACAAGAACCAGAAGGATCACATCTCACTGGGAACAGGTGATCTCTTCTCTTGACAATGTCAGATGATGGCCCATACCGACAGGGACAGAGAACTGGGCCAATGAGTGGTGGCAGGTGAAGGAGCAGACCACCCGCAGTCCCAGCTTCCACACTGCTGGGGTCCTGCGTCAGCTCCACCCCTACAAAACAGCCCTTCCTACCACACTTCTAAAGCCCATGCAGGGGTCAAAGTGGACTCTAGACACTCATCTTGCCTTCTACGGGTAACTCCAAGACTATAAAAGCCCTTACATAATTGAAATTTAGAACACTATTTCCCTAATGACAATCACTATAAACACGCTACACAGCATTGTGTGAAGCCTTCATCTACACTTACAAACCCTATGTAATGGTCAACATGGAAACAAGTCTCATTTCTCATCACAAGAGGGGATTAGAAAATCAAATTATCCAAAGATAATAGAAATAATGAGTGTGTAGAAAAAATATCTATACATATTGAGGCAGGAGGGCTGTAAGTTCAAGCCCAACTTAGACAATTTACTGACTTAGTAAGATGCTGCCTCGTAATAAAAGGCTGGGATATAGCTGAGGCCAAAAGGGCTGGGTTTGGGCTGGGGATTTAGCTCAGTGGTTCTGGTGTCTGCCTGGCAAGCACAAGGTCCCAAGTTTAATCCCCGGTACCATATACCACAATGTGGGGCTCACATCTATAATCCAAGTACTTGGGAGGCAGAAGCAGGAGGACTGCTGAGAGTTCGAGGCTAACCTGGGCTATACAGTGAGCTCAGGGCCACCTGAACTACAAAGTGAGACCCTATCTCACACGCACAGAAAAAAGGCCTGGGTTCAATTCTCAGTATTGTAATACATAAATTTATAATAATAATGGCAAACAATATTGAGGCAGGCACTGACTATACATATGTGGACATTAAAAAATAATAGCTGGAGCTGAGGGTGGTGGTACACTCTTATAATCCTAGCACTTGGGAAGCTGAGGCAGGATTGCCATGAGTTCGAGGTCAGGCTGGGCCACACGGTAAGTTCAAGACTAGCCTGGACTACACAGCAAGATTCTGTTTCAAAAAATTTAAAACAAGGGCTGGGGATATAGCTCAGTGGTTCCGGTGCCCGTCTTGCAAGCGCAAGGACCCAGGTTCAATCCCCGGTAACCACATACAATACTGGGTGTGGAGACTCACCCCAGTAGCAACCACTACCACATACCACAGTGCCGGGCGTGGTGGCTCACACCTGTAATCCCAGCACTCAGGAGGCAGAGGCAGGAGGATTGCTGTGATGTGAGTAGGAGGCTGAGCTCAGGGCCAGCCTGAACTACAAAGCGAGACCCTGCCTCAAAAATAAATAAATAAATAAAATAAAATAAAACAAACAAAAAACAACTAAAAAAGGGGGGAAAAAAAGCTGGGCACACAGGATAAGGCTACAATTCCAGCTACTCAGGAGACATTAAGTAGGAAAATCTCAAGTTCAAGGCCAGCCTACATAACTCAAGAGACCCTGTTGTGCAGGATAGGACAAGAAAGAAAAGGAAAAGGAAAGGAAAGAAAAAGGAAAAGAGGGGAGGCTGAGGACATAGCTCCACGGTACAGTGCTTACCTAGCACATGCAAGGACCGGGGTCTTGGGTTCAAATGCCAGTTCCACAAAATGAAAATTTAAAAAAACCCCAAAAACTGCAAGAGACCTAAGCAACTGAGTTTCCTATCCCACAGTGCACACCACCATACCTGCGGTTGAGCTTGGTTCTGTTGAGTGGGATGTAGGCATAGGGATCGAGTCGCCCCTTCTTTTTCATATCACCCTTTGCTTTCTGTTCAATCAGAGAAACAGAGTCAGTGAGGAATGGGCAGGCTCCTCCGGTCCCCACCCCTGACGTCTTGGCCTTGTTTCCCTTTATTCTCTGACTTGGATGATACCAAAGAGCTCCAGTGACCCTGAGAGGTCATTTGCCAAGGTTCCCAACCTCGGATGCCAATGAGACCTGGCATGCCCCTTCCTCTTCCTTTACTGCCTGGCTCCGTGCAGGTGCCTCTTGAGCATGGTGACAGGTATAGCTCCTAACTCCCTGGCAACTCCCCAGGACCAGGTGACCCTGTACCCCCACTCAGCCCTCACCTTGGCCTTGTATTCAGCGCCCGGTGGGACCTTCTTGGCTACTGGACGATGGATGCCAGAGCCTCCAGCTGTTGGGAGAACAGAGAGACCCTGGGTCAGGCGGAGCCAGCGCAGCCCTTTCCTGGAGGCCCAGGGCCCCTCCCCTCAAAGAACTGCTGGGACGTGCATGAACAAAGGCCAGGAACTTGGTTCTGTCCTCTACTAAGCAAGAACAAAGTCCGCCTGTGAGGAAGGACTGCCCAGGGACTTGACAGACTGACAGACTGGCAGGGCCGAAGGCTGTGGGGCCAGAGGAACCACAGGGTTCTCAGGGGGGTCAGGGTACCAGAGACACTCAGGACCACCAGAAGCTGTCCAGTGACCTGCAGGGACACATTCTCCACCCACGCAGATGACCCACCATCTCCAAAGTCATTCCTGCTATGTTTATTGTAGGAGAAAGGACATGGGTTTTACATTCAGACAGACCCAGGTTCAATTCTCAGCTTTGCCACTATTTTCTGGAGAATCTTAAGCTGATCTGTAAAGCGGGGCACTTTAGGCCTCCTGCCCTCATCTCACTTGGCTCCACAGTACTGAGATACAAAGGCAGCTGTTTATCCCAGTGTGCAGAGGTGAAAACTGCAGCTCAGAGAGATCAGGGTCCTTGCCCAAGGCGAGCTGTCACCTCCAGCCTGGAATCCAATAGTCATGGAGAGAATCCTGCAGTGCTGACTCACCAGGTCTCACTGAGAGGCCAATATGGACTCCTCTCCGGAAGCCCAAGAGGCAGCTGAGCAGACAAGGCCATATGCCTAAGCTGTCCTGCATCCACGCTCTTACTGCAGACCCGCACTGCTGCTTTTGCCCCACACATCGTCTGGGGGCAGAGCAGGTGAGCAGGGCTGCAGGCTGTGGGCCAGAGGAACCACAGGGTCCTCAGGGGGTCAGGGTCTCAGAGACACTTAGGACCACCACAAGCACAGCAACTGTTATGCTGCAAGGACTGAAGGACAGCCCACGAGAGCCACCTTTAGAGGAAGTAAGCAGAGCAGCCACCAGCCAGGGGCTGAGCCATTGGGAAAGGAACTCTCTGCCGTAGCTCAGTATGAATCCTGACCCTGTCACTGAAGAACTACCCACACACGCCAGGTGGCTGCTCCTGGTTGACTCACAGCTGCAGCTGCTAGACTGAGAAGAGAGGCAAACAATTTCTAGGGAAAGGGCAGGTCAAGCCTCACAGAAGGCCTGGGTGGGTGGGGAGGCGCAGGGGCTCCCTTGGAAGAGCTAGGGATCCCATGTACAGACACCTTAAGCCTCAGACTCTCCTTTACCCCATAGGCCTTGGCCTCCTGGTCTTGGGTGTCCAATGAGCCAAACTGTGTTGCTGCCAACTGAATACAACCAGGCTGTTCAGCCTCAGGACAGGGCCACCCCTCCCTGCACTATCTGAGGCAGGTGACAGCATCAGTGTAGTCCAAGAGAGCAGAGTGGAAGCCTCACCGTGGTACTGAGGGGGCATCTCCAGCTCTTCCTCCTCAGCCTCTTTCTGCTGCTTATACTTCTTCCTCTATAGAATAAAAGCAGGTAATAAGCGGAGAGCTAGTGAACAAGGGACATGAGCATGATCACTAGTGACATGATGTCAGCAGTAGCCTGCACTAAGCACGAAAGGTCCTCTGCCCTCAATCCCCACTTATATGGAAGGAAATGAAGACTGAGAAAGGGTAGGTAACTGTCCCCAGGTCACACAGCTAGGCAGTAGGGAGATGAGGCCTAAGCTCACATTCTGACCGTAAGGCCCGTTTCTCCAAACAGGCCTCAGATGCCCATCTGGCACCCTGATACAGGGCCCTGCCCCAGACTTGCTAACAGGCAGGCTGAGGACATGCTGAAGGAACTGGGAAGGGTCTGGTCAAGACAAGACTTTTCAGTGAAGGTAATAAAGCACAACCACCCACACAGGTGATGCAGGCTTGTGATCCCAGCACTGAGGAGTAGGATTCCAAGTTCAAATCTGACAAATTATCAAAATAAAATATAAAAACAGGGATAAGGACATAGCCCAGTGTGAAGGCCCTGAATAACCCCCCCCACCCCAATAAAAGAACCACCATGACTTACTCAGGATCCCTAAGAGCCAAGCACTTTAAACAGTCCAGGCTGGGAGACACTCGTTCACTGACCACTACTGCCCAGAAAGCAAGACCGACTGTGGCTACGGTGGGCTACAGAGGGCAGATCTCAGCCCAGGGAGAGGAAAGGCTCCCAGCACATGACACTAAAATGGGCTCAGGAGGCAGGGTAGCTGTCAAGTTTGCCAACAGTGGCAACACTGCCAGGGTGGTACATCCTTGTTTTCCTGCCTCAGGGCCTCGGAGATCATCTGTCACACTAAGCCTCTCATGTCCAGTTGTCTAAACAATGTTCTATAAAGTAGAGCCTCAGGCTGAGGTGGGCAGAGCACTCAGCCAGGGCGAGGGGAAGCTGAAGCTTACACATCACGCTCTACGCTGATGGACCTTACATGTCCAATCTCACTGTACTGTCCTTATAATTCTACAAGATGGCCTCTTTACAATCCCTTACAAGCCAGGAGATGAGACTCTGAAAGGTCAGGCTGAGCCATGATGTGACCCTACACCTACTCTTCACCACAACAAGTCTCTGTACCCCCTATGCGGGCACATACTGCCTAAGGACGATGGCGAGGCAGGTTTGGAAAAGGCTGGGCAGTCTGGAAGGACAGGAAGGAGAAACACCCTCAGAATGCCCCCAAAATGCCCATGGGCTCGGATGTCATAGGACAACTGCTGGCTACATGCCATCACAGAGGCCACAGGGCCAGGTCAAGGGAGAAAGGCAGCAAGGAGGTCAAATTCCTGGGCTCGGAGACTGGAAAACCAGGACTCTGGTCCCTGGCTGCCGGATGATGGGCCTCTTGCCCTTGGGGAACCGTCTCCTTCGACCCACCCCTCCCAGAACGGATGATGAGGTTCCTATCTTCGGTGAGGTCGAGGTCAGGCCACAGTGCCTGGCACACTATGTGCTCCTCTCCAGGGTCCCCCAGCTATGCAGGACTCCTTGACCCTGGAACACACAGGCCAGCAGCTGCCCTTGCAGCCTGCACAGCATATGCCTTTGAGGGAGACACAGGCCTTGTTTTCTCCAACCAGCCAACTCTGAAGGGCACATAGCATGTTCAGAGGCATTCAAGCCTCTGCCCACTCCTGAAGGGGTGAGCCACCCCACCTCTCCCACAAGCACCCAACCCCCTGACATGCACCCTCAGGAACCGTGAGCTCTTGAGAAGCTGGGGAAGTGCAGTGTCTGGGGACGGGAGGGTGGGCCCAGGCTGATGTGAGCATGCCTCAGCTCTCCAGCACTACCAACTACTCACACTTCTGAGGCCCACTTCTTCCATCAGCTCAGCCATCTCTTCGTCCTCACCTAGAATCCAAAGGAAGACAGGCCTGTGAGCAATCAGGGATCCCCGAAACCTAGTCTTTCTTCTGGCCTCCTCCTGCCTCACCAGGGTAATGGCTCTAAAATCTACCCCAGAGAACTGCCAAAACTGCCTTCTGCAGTCCTGTGTCTCCTGTGGGAGATAAACTCCTGTACACTGCCCTCTCCTTCCCACTTTAGGCCACAGGGACAATGGGCCAACGAAATGGTAACCCCACTTCTGCAGTGAACGTGGCTTTTTCGAGACTCAAAGAGAAGAGCCAAATATGTTGGTGTACATCTGGCCTGCTAACAGGGAGGCTGAGGACGTGCTGAAGGACTGCAGGCCAGTCTGAACTACACAGTGAGTCTCTTTCTTTAAAAAAAAGCTGGAGTGGGGCTGAGGATTTAGCTCAGTGGTTCTGGTGCCTGTCGTGCAAGCGCAAGGGCCTGGGTTCTAGGTTCGATCCTGGGTTAACCACATAACAATACTGGGTGTGGAGACTTATGCCCAGCAGCAACCAGTACCACATATCACAGTGTCGGGCATGGTGGCTCACGCCTGTAATCCCAGAACTTGCCTGTAATCCCAGCACTTGCCTGTAATCCCAACACTTGGGAGGCAGAGGCAAGAGGATTGCTGTGATGTGAGTTGGAGGCTGAGCTGGCGTGAGCCTGAACTACAAAGTGAGACCCTGTTGGAGTGGGGCCCTAGGGAGTTAGCCCTCAGTCCTCCTCCTTTTTGTCAGAAGAAATCTTTCACTCTCCTACTTGAAAACTTCCATGTTCCAAACACTGTGTAGTGTACAAAGAAGTGTGAAGTGACAAGGTGGAGGGAAGATATTCAGGCAAAATCAAGCATGACCAAAAGACCATAAAAACAACACACATGAGAGCCAGGCATGATGGGTCACACCTATAATCCCGGCACTGGAGAGGCAGAGGCAGGAGGATTGCTGTGAGTTTGAGGCTGGCCTGGGCTACATAGTGAGTTCAAGGTCAGCCCGAACTACAAATTGAGACCTGGTCTCAAAAAAACAAGACAACACATATGGGATTGAGGTGTAGTTCAGTGACAGACCATTTGTCTAGCAGGCTGAAGGCCTGGGTTTAATTCCCCGCACCACAAAATAAACTTTTTTAAAAAACAAAAAAACACAAACACTTAAGGATGACCTCTAGGAGTTCCATGGACCACAGGAAAGAGGCCCGGTGGCTGATGCACTGGAAAGGGAGCCAAGGACTTGAGCTGAATCCCAAAGAACAGAAACGCTGAGGAAAAGCAGGCAGAGGACAGGAATCCCTAGTATCAGGAAAGCTAGGCACCAAGACGATACAAAGGAGTGAGTGGTGAGCCAAGAACCAGCTAGCGAAGCAGTTATGGCCACATGTACACCAAGCACAACACAGTGTGCAGGGAGCGTCACTTCACCTGCATAAGCACCCTATTAAGGAGGTGCTGGCATCACTCCCACCGGGGAGTGAAACACAGACATGAGGAGATTAAGTAAGGTCTGTGGATTCCCACTGAGGGAGACGCAGGGGCTGCTGCAGGAACGCTGGATAAGGGCTGGCGAGTCAAAGGCCCAGATTTGGCAGTGGGGACCAAAACACCCCGAAGGCAGGATTTTTTCTTTCATGGGGTTGAGAGAGGGAGAGGTACTGGGTATGGAGCCCAGGCCCTTGTACATGTGAGGAAAGCACACGCCCACTGAGTTACAGTCCCAGTCTGGAAAGGCAGGCGTGAGGAGGAGGGACAGACACACAACAGCACATCATACAATAAGGAAAGGCACTATTTCTGAAAAAGACTTGCCTGAATTATATGCATATTAAACAGATAAAACAGAAAAATACAGATATAATGTATAATATAAAAAGACTTTTTTAACACTGGCAACATGTTGAAAAACGCAGAAGGTTTAAGAGTTGCAAGCATCTCGCATCTGTCCAGCTCTCTTTCCTCACCAAGAGTCATGCATGAACAGGCAGGTGAACAAGTGCACCTACGAGCAAGTGACCGAGCGGAACACTGGCCCGGACCAGAGGCAGCTGCAGGGCCAGATCTCAGAATGGCCTGAGGCCCACCTTTAGTGCCGTCCTCTTCCTCCACCTTGTCGCTGTCTTCCTCCTCCCGTATGATTAGCCGGCCATCAGCGCTCACCTTGAAGCCATGGTCCTTCTTCTTGCCCCGGCTGGGCCCTGGCTGTGTGGCTGGTGGAACAGAAGGGCAGTCCTGACCTACCCATACCCTCTTCAGAAATAACCCTTCAGCTCTTGCCAACTGGCCCGGCTAAAAGCCACCCTATCACTGTCCAAGACATCCCACCAATGCACCAAGGCAGGTGTGGCTCTGAGCTCCTGGGCTAGTCATTTCTTGCTCACCAAGGACTCTCTGAGCCACCTTGGGATCCAGGAAGTTGAGGGGTTCATCCCCACCACCTTCCTTGAGCCATGCCTGGCTCCTCTCTCGTGCCAGGTTCCGCTGCTCCCTCCCATGGCCTCGATCTTCCTCTTCATTGTCTTCTTCATCCTCTGAGTCAGCCAAAATTTCTTCGATGCTAAGGACAAAGATGGCCCAAATCAGCATGCTCAGGAGAGGCAGTGCTCTCAGCAGGGCACTGCAGAGGTGAGGCCTGCAGAACTCACCTGTCCCCTTTGCCCTGGGTGGGCTCCTCCTCTTCCTCTTCCTCCTCAGCAGCCTGGCTTAGGGCGCGGTGCTTCTTGGCTCTGGTCTCAGCTTTCCGGATATTGACTAGGACTCTGTGGTATTCCTCAGGCAGCAACCCCTTTACCAGCTCAAACCTGAGGGCAACAACAAAAAAAGGGCAAGTGAGAAACACTTGCCAAACAGTGGTCTCCAGCGTAGAAGGTGTGCGGGGGTCCTTCCCTTCCGCTCCGGGGGGACTCTATGCTTGTTCCCAGTCCCACCAGCACACAGACCCAAACTTGCGGATGAACTTGGTGAATAGGTTCCGAAGCTTCATGCGGAAGTGCCGCCGCATGTCGTCTGAGAGTTTCCCGATGGCTTCCATCTGCCAGGCAGAGCAGAGCATCCACGTGTTAGGAGGGTAGTGTGCCTCTCACCCTGCCCATCTTCCCCTGCTGTCCAGAAGAGGGACAGAAGACAGTGGGGCCCAACTAAGAGGGTACGGTTCTGGCTGCCCTGTTCCTGGCCCAACCGTTGATCCGGGCATGCTTCTAGAAGGTGAGCAGCTCCAGCTTTCCCCTTAATCCACCTTCACGACCAGTCCAGCCACACTTCCAAGACACCCATTCTGGTTGCTAAACAGTGCTTGCACTCTACAGATATTCTAACTGAATGCTCAGAACAGCTTAATTTACAGATGATGAAACTGAGGCACAGGATCACACGTGCAAGAGAAGTAGAAGTCTCCTCTGGTCCTATAGGTGCTACACTTTGTCCTACAACACAAGGGCTCTCCTGGCCCCGTGCAGCCCTCCTGTCATGCTGCAGCGTCCCCTCGGCCTTGTTTGGGTTCCATGTGTGAGCAGCAGGTGTCACCCGCACTTTCCCATCTGTAGACTGAGGGCATCTTCGCCACTGTTCTTTGTTCTGCAGAGCTCTAGCCTCAGGCCAAGGGCACGGAGCAGTAAAAGGCAGTCTGGGCACCGTGCTCCTCACTTGCCTCTGCTGGGCTGGCTGGCATCACCCTACAAGTCCCTTCCAGAACTCCTAATGACTCAATACTATACAAACCAGCTACAACTAAAGGAAACACTTATCGTGGGTTTTTTTTTGAGATACGGTCTCACTTTTGTAGTTCAGGCTGGCTCTGAACTCACTAGGTAGCTCAGGAGAGCCTCGAACTCAGAGCAATCCTTCTGCCTCTGCCTCCTGAGTGCTGGGATTACAAGCATGAGCCACCATGCCTGGTCTAAAGGAAAAAATTGAAACATGACGGCCTTGAGGCTCACAGGGTCCATGATGGCACTTCAGAGGCCATCTTGCCACCCTCCCAGGGGAAAGGGTGCCCTCACCACGAGCTGCACATGCTTGGCTAGATGCACCACATCCATGACCACTACGGCCACCTTGATGAAGCCCAGTGCAGATTTGACCACGTCACGGGTTCGTGAAGCCAGCAGCAGGCACACATTCTCTAGCAGCTGCTCCACTGTGCTGGTCCCCATCAGCCCTGTGAGGAGGAGACACTGTCACAGGCACCAAGGGCCCCGAGACCTAAGACTCCACCACCCAGGGAAGCAGGAACTGCCATCTGCCCCTGCCAGGTCAACAACTGGAGCCTGGGCAATGGCACAGCTCTAACAGGCCTCCTCGGAGCAGCCTGTACCCTCTGGCGAGCTGGAAGTGAATACAATTTCTCCCCCCTCTTTGGAAACAAGAAACAAATTTTTCAAGGTTAGTAAAGTTGCTTAACTATTTGAAATTCTGAGCCACTTTACTAACCTCTTCCTGCTTTTGGTATCTTCCCTGTTCTGACCACATCAAGTGTACATGAGGCCAGTTTCCTACCGTAAAGGCTTTCTAGGCCTTCCTATAAGCAAATCCTTACCTTTAAACTCAAAAAGGAGGTGGGTCAAGGCCAGAATGCTGCAACTGACTGTGGTTACTGGGCCTACAAGGCCAGGGTAGATCAGGATGAGGTAGCGCTGCAGGGCCTCTGGGGGCAGAGATAAGAAAGTATTACATGAGCAAAAAGGTCCCAGGGAGGAGGGACCGGGGACAGAGGCAGGCAGGGAGCACTCTCCACCTTTCCTCTCTGACCAGAAACTTGAGGCGCACTTCCCACCAGCCTAAGGCAGAGTCTACACCTCGCAATCCCCTGGCCTCACCTTCCTGGTTGGAGCCAAACCGCAGAAAAGCACGGCCCATCTCCACTAGCAGGGTGAACGCATTCTTCCGAGCGCCCACTGACACCTCCTTGGTGCACAGGATTACCTAGGCCAGACAGCACCACTGGCAGTCACTCCCTGAGGTGCCCACCCCTGTGCCCAGGTGCCAAATCAAGCCTACCCTCAGTATCCGCCCCAGGTT